>JAJOOF010062946.1:0-51385 GCA_029582545.1 Solanum lignicaule | reverse complement strand
CAAAGTTGAGGCGCTGATAAGAAGGAAGTATCCGCTAAAGTACGATGCTAGTAGTGACAGGAGAACATGATAAACAAATAATCTAGTTCATAATAATCTAATATGAATTTAATCAATTATGAATATGATAGGAAGGAATAATTGAAAATAAAAAAACCTGCATGATAAAAAACATGACTACATACATGCATGCTAAAATAATAAAAAACTATGAAACTTTAATTCTATATATACTCAAAGGTATAGAGATAATTGAATTAAGAAGAATCATATGGGAAAAAATATTTAATGGTAATGAATCAGAAGATATATTAAATCAACAATGGTATGAAATAGACCTACATAATTTAGACCTCGAAATAATAGAATGGTATGAAATAGACCTACATAATTTAGACCTCGAAAGAATAGAATGGTATGAATTAGAAATAAATTCAGATTAAAATGAACTACGAATATTCACAATATTGTACAGAAGCTATGGAAAATATAAAACTATTAGAACAATTAATGGAAAATAATTTATATATGTACCAAAGAAACCAAGATGTGTTATATCTAGAATATATCATAAATAATATCAAAGAAATATCAAGATTAAGACATTTAGCAAAAGAATATTATAATAAAATCTTTAAAAATGTTACACCTACAAAAAATGTCATGAATTCCCCACCTACCACACTACCAAAAATATCATGACTACCTCACCTACCAATAAGATGAATTCCGCACCGAAAAATGGTATCAGAGCTATGGATGATAAGAAATATAAGAAGAAACATACTAGCAGAAAGTTAAGAAAAATAAGAAGAAAATTAAACAAATTATATCCAGAATACAAACAACTCAATATCACAAAAACTGATAATGAAAAATTAGATCAATTAATAGATAATATATCTAAATTAGAATATAAATATATTCAATATTTAAAGAGACAATGAATAACGAGAATAACGAATATAGACAAA
Organism: Solanum lignicaule; assembly: GCA_029582545.1. Classification (NCBI taxonomy): domain Eukaryota; kingdom Viridiplantae; phylum Streptophyta; class Magnoliopsida; order Solanales; family Solanaceae; genus Solanum; species Solanum lignicaule. The sequence goes on along the minus strand of JAJOOF010062946.1, from coordinate 50,411 downwards.
AACTTACTAAAATAATAATAGTAAAAAGACAAGAATTAAGACATAGGCAAAATAAACTTAACAATAATATATTTGCAGGAATTTGTAAAAAAATCTATAATAGCACAGAGAAAAACTATTTTATATCTACAAATACAAATAGAAAACTTAGAATATAGATTACAAAACAATTTATAAATGAATAAAGAAGAATACGCAATAGATGAAAAAACATATGAAAACTATGACAAATTAAAAATAAAAATAATATTTTCTAATCTAGGAAGGAGATATAAGAAAATAGGTGACAATCTAAGTTTAATTTTAGAAAAAGAAACGGTAAAACTAGAAGATAGTTTAACTGCTATGATAAGAATAACAAAAGAAAATGAAGAAATAGATAGATGGTATCAGAGCTATGGATGATAAAAAATGGTATCAGGGTCTAGCTCGAGCAGACCCTTTGGTTGAACATGTCTTTCATGCTAAGTTCGCTGGTTTTCAAGGGCTAACCTAAGCTACGACTACTCAGGACAACCTAGAAGTTGTGGCTCTAGTCAATTCAAATGGGAATACAATTGCAACTAGAATATGGGATTTCACTTGGATGAACCCTCTGAAGTACCATGGATCTAAGGTAGATGAGGATCCACAAGAGTTTATTTAGGGAATTGAAAATATCATTGAGATCATGGGTGTCACTCTGGTTGAGAGTGCAGGCAGTGGCTCATATTTGGCATAAGCAATGGAAGCAAGATAGGGTTGTTAATGAAGGTCCAGTGGACTGGGAAAATTTTAAGGCTACTTTTCTGGACATGTTCTTTCCACTTGAGTTAAGGAAAGCCAAAGTCCATGAATTCATTAACTTTAATAAGGGAAATATGACACTGAAAGATTACTCTTTGAAGTTCACTCAACGTTCAAAGTATGCTCCAATTATGGTTGCCAACTCTATCATGAGTAAGTTTGTCTCCGGTGTTTTTGAGATAGTGATGAAAGAGTGAAGAAAAATAATTCTGATTAAGGAGATAGACATCTCCCGCTTGATGACTCATGCACACCATATTTAGCAAGATATGGTTAAGGAAAGTGCTATGGATAACAAAAGGAAAATGACAAAAAATGTGGATTACTCTCAACATAAATCAGGAAGAAATAGTATCTCTCAGTTTTGCCAGAACTATTCAAGCCTAGCCCCATCCTGTGCTAGTTCTTTAGAAGCTAAGTTCAGACCAGAGAAAAAGGACATGGCAACAAGATCTAAGTCACATGGCAGTGCCACTAGTGGTCACGCTTTTCCGATTTTTCAAAAGTGTTCGAAAAACCACTTGGGAGAGTGTGTGGCCGGTAGTGATGGCTATTTTTGATGTGGTAAGACAAGTCATATTAAGGGACTTCCCATCAAGCTCAGATAAGGAAAGATGTGTTCGTCAGCAGACCCAACCCTACTCCTTAGAAGCTCTAGTAGGTTGACTACTTTAGTAGGTTACCTCATATAGTACTCCTTCTCGACTATTGTATCCCGCAACCATTTCATGTCAATTCTCCTTAGTATGGTCTCATAGTCTGAATTGAACACCTACGGTGCATGTAGAAACTCATTCATAGTATGCACCCCCACAGGGACATCTTTTCCTCGAAAATAAAAGGTTGGGTTTGGGTCATCCCAAATGATTGGTAGGATGACATACAACTCCATCACCCCACATGAGTGTGCAGTTGGGGAGCCTAAACTAGTGGGACCCAACAAAACTCTTCTAGACGAGTGTGGAAAGCACTTTCCTTCTTCGCCACACCCTCCATAGCGAAGGTCCTTTCAAAATAAATATTCCTCCACATGTAATCAAGGTATCTGTCCTTACTAGCCTCATCTGTAAACCTCACAAATGAATATTCTTGCTGGGAGTATCACCCATGGAGTTTTAGGGTCTGGAAAAAGCCACAATATAGGTATTAGAACTCTTAAACTTGCATAGAAAAAGCATTTCAGAGAAAAAATCTCACCCTTGGCCAAACTGGGAGGTTGTTGGCCATAGTCTCGTGCTATATAAACGCCGCCATAGCAGGAATATTCCCACTACATAGGCTCTCTCTATAGTGGCCTTCTATCACTTCAGAAACTTCAAGGGGTGCTTCAATGGCTCCCCTTGACCCAAAAATTATGTTTCCAGCCAAATAACTTCACATCAGTGTCCCTAAATGATCCTACTCAATTATATGCAAAAATTGGGTCATTACAACTTCTATATATTTCCCGAATCAAAGTTTCTAACCAAGAACAACCCTTCAACTTTCCTTCCAACTTCATACCTATTTTGGGCCCTATCCCCCATAATTCTTACGGCTAGAATGTTCTAGGATTCTTTTAAATGTAAGCGATGCATCCATGCTTTAACAAATTCGCCAAATCAGAATCACATTTTCTAAAATAAAAAAAATCAACCCAAACTCTATTCTACTCAACCAAATTCTAGCATGAAAAAATCATAATAAATTGAAGTAATGGAAGTAAGGGAACCAATTATTAACTTACCATTAATGTTTGAATGGAGTTATCGAGAGTAAAGGTAAGTTCTTGGAGTAAAAGAGGAGAGGGCGAAAAACCCATTCCTCTCCCCCTTATTCTTATTTCTATGTCTTGTCATGCCGCTATGGAGGGAATATCCCACTATAGCAGGGTTAAGTTTGGTGGGTGGGAAAGTTTTTTATTGTTTTGTTTGGGTAATTTCCCTAACCTAGTTATTTGCAAGGCTCCGGTGTACTTAGATACTCAAAGGATGGTAATTTTCTATGGTTTGCATAGGCTTAAATACCTTCTAGACAATATCAAATTAGGCGACAGTATTATGCGACTGGCTTGTCCTTCCTTCCATCTTAAATTTCATTCACGAATGAATAATGGGCAAATTGGTATCTACTATAATGATATATTCTATCGTTATTTGAAGGGCATCTTGGGCTGAAAACCGAAAAAAATTCAAAATATGTTACCAAATTAAATTTGGATGGCACGACAAATTTTTTTTAATTTGAATTTGATATGGGCTGATTTTAGCCCACCATAGTGAGAATATTCCTTCTATGGCACCGCTGCTATAGATGTTGTATGACTGCTATAGCTGGGTTGATGGGATAAAACTCTAGAAAACATAATTTCTTTTAATTTTCCTCCTCCTCTTTAGTGGTAAAAAGGATGAGGGTTACTCCAAAACTCTTTCTAGGCTACTCCAAGCTTGGGAACCGTGGAGAGGAGGGATTTCAATGCAAGGAGGGTTAAAACCCATGGCATTATGATCTATGTCCGTCAAGATTTTCCCCCATCAAACCAAAAGTTCGTGTTTCGAGCTCTTGATTAGTTGTTTGGTATTCCGGTAGGATAGACTTAACTGAGTAGTTAGACATATTTTTAACTACACAATACATTATAAGTTGTCGGGAGATTGCATGTATAGGCCTTTGGGCATGGAGTCTGGCGGATGAGCGCATGATTATGGTTATTTAAGAAGGTAATGGACTTGATTAGATAATTTTAACCTGATGATGATTGTTGGGAGTAATCATAGGTGTGCTGATTGTGGGTATTCAAATTTTGAGATAGAAATGGTCTGGAAAGAATCTTTTGAGTAGGTGATGGTTGTTTTATTTCCCTTTTATGTTATATGTGCTTGCTAACTATTTCGTTAGTATTACCTTTATAATGTATGGTTACAGAGATTTAAGGAGTATAAGTTGAAAATTAGTTTCTATCAATCTCATGATATGAATATGTTTACGTTGGTGTACAAGTGTGATTTGATGTTTTTGATTGTGATATGTGACTGTCGGTTCGCTCAGGTACCACACCATATATGCACTAATGGTTGGCTCATGTGCCACGCCTGGTACATACTAACAATTTGATCGAGTACCATGCTTGGTATATGATATCTTTTAGTTGGATCAGATACCACACCTTGGACATATTCTGTTGGCTCGGGTACCATGCTTGGTACATGATATCTATATGGTTGGATAGAGTACCACTCTGGTACAAATGACTAATAGTTGGCTTGGGTACAACATCTGGTATATGTGATTGTTTGTGTGTGAGTTCCATGAGTGAAGCGAGTTTACTTATTCATAATGTGATTATTACATGCTCTTCTATGAGTGACCGAGTATTGTGTTAGATGATGATGAGGTTCTTCTAAAGATCGAGACTATATGTTAAAGACTGTAGGTGATGTCTTTAGGGATCCTTGGATGTTCCGAGGTACATGAAAGATGTGTTGAGACCAGGGTGTGGGCATAAGAGCTTGAGGGTGAGTAGTAAACTTGTTAACATAACTAGGGGTTGATTTTGATTTTTGAATGGAATCAGTAGAGAAATTCCGCTGTGGGTGGAATGAATGGTTTCAAAAAAAACTTATGTGATTGAAAGGTTAGGTTATGATCTGATATGAGGGTGGAAATGCATAAAAGGTGGAGTTGATAGCAGAAGGAGGTGGGGTGACTTGATATAGAACGTAGAAGTTAGAAAAGGGGTATTACTTCGTAGAAATGGAGTGATTAAAGGACCGTGTCATAATTATATCTCAATGTTTCATGTTTCTTGATTATTTGTATGATATTATGTTGTGGATTCGGGTTAACAGATGATTCCTACCAGTACGTGTTGTTTGTATTGATACTACTTTTGTTATGCCCCTTGGCATAGTCTGCTTGCAGGGTCAGTGACATTTCTTAAATGAAGACGAATATGATCTTCGGAAGCTTCTACCTCTCTTCCCTTATGGTGAGAGTTGTGTCTTATTAATCTCAAATCTTGTATACTCTTGGAAGATGTTGTACCTGTTTAGATTAGTTCTTTGGGATGTTCAATGTATTTAACAAAAGTACTTTGTTTCAATCAAGTTCAAGGGTATTCATTATTTAAATAGGGTGTTAGTTTGTAATTGTTCACTTCTACGTTGCATGTTATTAAAATTGGGTGTAAGAGTTCTGCTATCTAGGTGTTAAATTAGGTTCCTAAATGACCCAATCGGTTCGATTGTGACAAAAAGTGCCATAAATCCATGACACATCAGTTAGCATCTTCACTTACCTTTCCACCAAAAATACCCTTCATCTAAAGAAGGTGTAGCATTATACTTGTAATATTAAATGAAACATTCCCTACAATTAGTGGTTTGTTAATGGCTCCCACTACACAATACCCTAAGGGTTCCTCCTCATCATTTAAAAACCCAACAAGCGTTCATTGTCATTGATGTGGTTCATCGTTTCAGCTATCTCAATACAACAAAAACAATACAAAAAGTAAAAAGAAAATATGGTGCACGAATGTTTGAATCAAAAAACAACTAAAAGCAATTGCCAGTTAGTCCCTGGCAACGAAGCTATTTATTGATAACGCTCAACTATACCTTCTAATTGAGGTATAGGCGGTCATTTTCTAAGTCAATACCCATCTTAGAAGTCAAGGTCGAATTACAAGAACTGACAAAAAGGATAATTTTCAAGTGAGAATATAAAATGGGGGGAATATGGGAATCACAATTTTCAATTTGCATTTCAAGTAGCAAAATCAAGAGGTCAACTCAACAAAGACTTCAACAAGATGGAAATGACTAGGAGTGTGTGCATTAGTAATGTGGTTTCAACTTAATAGGTAATGATTAATAAATTCCAAATAAATCGATACATGGATAGCCTTTTGTCTATATTATATCCGATATTCTCTCAAACCCATGGATATATAAATATCTTGGATTCCTTAGAATCCCAAGACCAAGAAAACAAAATACCAAACATTGCTGAGCTAGACTATCTCTAGCTATACTCTTAAATGAGATATTATATCATATACGACTATCTCTAGATCTAATCCTATGACAAACTTCTTAAGTTCTTTCTAATGAAGTCTTACCAACTCTTTTTTGAATTCTTAAACCAAAATAGTGCTAGAGAGTTCAACAAATATTTGCAACCATTGAATTTTAGATCAAAACACCAAGACAACAATAGATCCATGCAATACAACCGATTTTAGGACTATTTAATCGCTACCCATTAAGATTTACACCAACATCTTGCACACACACCCCTAGAAAGAAATTTAGCAACTTATAAATGAAGAAATAAAGATTATACCAATAAGGAAAAGCTCCATTTCATGCATAATCAGTAACCAAAGTTTAATCTATCCTTGAAGATGTACTAATTTGAGCTATCTTCTTGAGCTAGTAAAAGCTCTACAATTTCTACCTTTTATCTTCTACTTTGAAATATCTATGGAATTATTCCCAATTAGGAAGAAGATAAGAGCACTTAATAAACCATATCTCTAGTTTGTCTTTGGAATATTCCAATGAAAGTATCTTCAACATCAAGCCTGATTTTGTGCTTGAACTTCCACTTCTGAGTTGCATTGCATCGGCAGATGAGTGCAATGCCGGTTGTTGCGCCGACTCAATGCATTCTAACCCAGTGATGCCTGCATTTGGACCAGTGGAATGCCAATCATTTTCTGTTGGCTCCAGTTCTTCTGGGCAATTTCTTTCTCTTTTGGCCAGCGTTAAGCCGACAAAATATCTATACACTTCTGTTGGACATCGGTACCTCACCGGTGTGTTTCATTGACATTTTGTGTGACATCCTTCAATCTTCATTTTCAAATAAATTCTTGCACACAAGAGAACAAGAGCCTAAAATCCCTATCATTAGTAATAAAACATAACAATAATTCATGAATATTAGTCTAATAAGTTGATAAAATACCAACTCATCATTCATTAACTCAAAACTGATGATATCTACCTTATAACTCTACATCTTCAAATCTCTAAATTCTCACTAGTCATGCAGATGTTTTTGAACTTCATGAAATTTTGAATACATTAAACTCTCCAATATATGAGCTTCTTGTGCTTTCTCGTAACTCATTCACCACTCTAAAATCTTTGACACAAGGCATGTGTCCAATACCTTATACCTTTGGGCATCATATTACTGAATGCAATAACTAGTTATGTTAATAAGCACAAAAGTAACAAATATTGGAATGCATATGCCTTGTCATGTGCAAATCTTTCTAAGTCACCTATATTTGGTGAGTTAGCTAACAAAACTAAGCTGCAACATAGTCCATTTCAACAACATGATTTAAATCCTAATAATGTAATTAATATACAAATCACAAAACCACATGGTACTTCTCATAACAAACTTAATTAGTCAAATCGTCTGTAGACTTCCTTCTTCGAGCATACACAAAAATTCACACTCTGTCTAAACAATTCAACATAACACAACCATAACACAATTGTGAGCTTTTACAAGTTTCCCTTGCCATACATAAATTGTAAAACTAACTATTTTTCTAAGTGAAGTTCATCACAGGTGCACCCCTTCATGAAGCATTTCCACTAAAAGGTACCTCCGAACTCTAGTTGCTCCAACAAAGTTACTTCTTATTGTTAAAGTAACTTCAAACTCATAAAAGAAATAGACCTTGCATAACTACAGTGATGAAGAAAGGGTGAATACGAAAAACATATGCACTCAATATCATCATTAATCAACCATATATAAATAAAAGGTGAGAGTTGTTAATAACATGCCAACATCAGTTCTTACACAAACAAGAAATTGAAATCCAATATAATAATCACGAATTAAAAGGCTATCTCCCAAGTACTAGATAATATATATAACCATTCCTTCGGGAAATACATAGGCTTCCCTATATTCAGTAAGGCCCCAAGCATTAACGACTTCCAATTTAGAATAGATAATCTCCAACAAAAGCTAGAAGGATGGAAGACTCTAGAAAATGCTAGTCTTAATAAGATTACAACACATATTAGGCAATACATAAAACTCCCAATCAAAATCACCAAAAGAATTGAACAAATCCAAAGGAATTTTAAACTAGCTTGGAGAGATTTTAACAGACGCAACTCCACTTAGGCCTCTCTTTTAGGAAATAAGTACAAATGGCTGGGAAACCATCCCCTGGGAGGATGCTTTTCCCTTATATCTATAGAGCATTTGGCTTAAGATAAACGACAACTATCATAACAATAATTAATCATAAAATGCCATACACTCACACCATGGAATACAAAGCCATAACCAAACCCAAGCAATGCCAAGAACAACCTAGTATTGAGTATGTTAGTTGGAAACCTCCAATAACAGACGACACTTCCTTTGAGAAAACTGGTGAATATGAATATGTGGGGTAGTTAGGAATAATATAGGGGACTGGGTAATAGGATTTGTAACACCCCGGATTCGAGAAAGACCAAACTACAGATTTTCAGAAGTTGCAGGTGCCACCAACGGAAGCCACCTACGGGCCGTAAGTTGAACCACGCACCATAGGTGGGGTCCGTGGTTGGTCACCTCAACTCCACCCAGAAATTTTAGAAAAGCCACGACCCATGGCCGAACCTGCTTATCGTAGGTCAGACCACGGTCCGTGGATCGTGACCCTCAGGACCTAGTCCCTTACGCCAAACGAAGCCTGCCAGGACAGAACGTCGGTCAGTCTACAGTCTGTCGGTCAGACTTGTCGATGGCTCCAACATATTTTAAGTTAGGGTAGTTTTTGTCTTTTCCCCCATGTGTTGGTCATCCAAACTACGTCGTTTAACCCTAAACTACGTCGCTTTACTTAGTTTAAGCCTAATATTCTAGTCAGAACTTACCCAAAGAGATTCATTCACAAAAATTCATCAAGCTTAGAGCAAAAGAAGAGAAAATAGTCGACCAAACCCTTCCAAGAACGCATCAAGTTTTCTTTAGTTCAAACCCTGAAATCGAAAGATTTCTCCGTGAATTTTGTCATCAGGTATGTGGGATTTCACTAGTGGTTTCCTTTAATCCAAAATGTCCCTAGAATTCAATCAGATTCTTGATTCATTATATCTTGCTTAGACCTAGGGTTTCTAAAACCTTAGATATTGGTTGTGATTTAGGTGTTATAGTATTCTTTATCAGATTATCATGTTTTCGTGAATTCGTTGTTTAGTTCCTTGCATGAAATCGAAAACCCTAGTTGTGTAGATTCGTTTCGTTCATGAATTACATTAGCTAGGTCAGATAAACATATATACATGCCTCATATTTTTAATGTTTCATTATCAATACTTAAATGTTGCGTTCTCAGTTAGCATGTTAGAATATTGAGCTAATCTAGTATTTCAGTTATGTCGTTTATACATATTCCAGTTGGGAGTAGACTTAACACCGAGTTGGACTAGGGTTCAACATACCCTTATAGTCCCAGAACTACAAGCCCTCGTAGGATTGTAAGTCCCCTATGTGGGCATCAGATTTAGTGATCACGACAATCATTCCTTTATATCCCTGGAAAGGTATATTGGGTCCTTTCGATGGAGCATATACATCGGACTCCAAGTTTAGATCACGTGGTTTTATGTCGGTTAATAGTAGCCGCCACAGTCAGAATTTAATGCATTTGACAAAGTTTTTTGTCATACCTTAGCATTCAGTCTCAGTATTTCATGTTTAGGATTAGTACTTGGTCATTGAATTTAGCTTAGTCTTCAGTACATTTCAACATTTACATTAAGTTCATATCATATCATTGTTCAGTATGCTTTGTTCAGTTTATGTATTTTGTTCAGCTATATTCTATATCCTGCATGCGTAGTACATTCAATGTTATGATACATACTCTGCGTTACATCCTTTCATGATGTAGGTTCAGGTACTCAGCATCCAGATCACGCGTAGATTGGTTCCCGATCCACCTTTCAATTGCTTCAGTGGTAAGTCCTCATTCTCCGAGGACAAATACACATGCTTTCTATATTCAGTCTTTTATTTCAGTTTCCGTTTTGCTAGAGTTAGCTAGGGGCATGTCCCATTAAATTTAGTTAGTAGAGGCTTTCGAGACATAGTATTGGATTCAACTTTAGTTTTTGAGTGATTGTTCAGTATCACTAAACTCATAGTATTGTATCTATGATCAGATCCGTATCGGGTATTCCCCAACATTTAAGTTATCTCTTGTTTTAACCTTCCGCATTGTATCTTTTTATTCAGTTTTTTTAGTATGCTTATGATATGACAGCTTTAGGGTTAGCTTGGGGTCACTCGTGATCGTAGGTCCCGTGTTTACTTTAAGAGGGCCTCGGGGAGTGACATGATTCATGGGCAATATGTAACATGGAAACCACCATTACGATAGAACTATATGCCCTTAAAAAAGGCCTATCAACTACATTTGATCATAACTTTACTGTAACATCCCGAAAATCTAATGACCTAAGCTAGAGCCTAACATGAAGCCTAGTGTCCTAAAAAGGGTTAATGTCAAGATAAGAGTCATAAAATAACTTCCCTAACCTATTACATAAGGTGTTAGTCCCTAAACGTCAAGGCATGGACCCCAAGGACCTCCCAATGGTCCTTGAGGAGAACCAAGGGACTGCCTAAAACACTGTCAACAACGAGAGGGGACCTACGAGTCATGCGTTGACTCACGCTCGTAGGTGGCGTTCATGAGTCAACACTTGGTTTCTTCCTAGAACCCCTAAAATTTCCTAGTCTCAGTACCATTCCACGAGGGTGCAGTATGGTCCATGGACCGACTCAGGCCCCGTGGAAGTGTCTCATTAGTTGAGACTTAGTCTCTTCACCCTTACCTTGATTTCCCCCTCTCTGATCCAAATGACAACTGCACAGCACGAGGTGTATCCCCACCTACGGTCTGTAGGTGAGGGAGTCGTGAATGTGGTTTGCAATTCTGTCAAGGATCTCAACCAAGGGGTAATTAAATTAGGTAAGATCTATTTTTATTATTAAAATGTAGGGACGGTTTAAATTTGTTATTTAGACACATATAAGCATATATTAACTATGAAACTCTCCTTTTAACTCTCAATACTCACAAGACCTAAACTCAAACCCACTTCTTTCTCTAAACTACATTGAAGAACAAAGAAGAAGGTCAAGGTTAGGGTTCAAGATCCAAGCTTTACACTCCAATTTCGTGGGAAAACGTCAACTAAGGTATGGGAATCTTGATTCATGGAAAACTTTTCTCCATAAACCCCTTCAAACTCCAATTTTGAAATTGGTAACTTGTTCAAAAACTAGGGTTTTCATTCCAACTATGGGTTTTTCCTAAAAACGATTTTATTATGTTAATTGCATTATATTATGGATGATTTGATGTTTAATGGTGATTTTCATTGTAAAATTCTCCATGAACCTATGAACTACCCCATGACCCGATTTCATGAATTGTGATGAGTGTATTGATGCAAGATGATTACTATGAATTGTATCTATGTTAATATACTTATTGAATCTTGTTTTATTCATGCTTAAATTAGTATTTCTAAGTATGATTGTGAGACATGATTCATGACCTTTGAAAGGGTAAATTGCTAGGGTTTGTACATATTATTGAAGGTGATGTATGAACTTATGATTCACTTAAAAGGTAAAGATCATATGACTATTGCATATATTGGGGTATTGTTGAAAGATTATTCTCCCCTTACCCTTACACATGTTCATGTATGACTTGTCTAGGATGATTATGATGTTGTTGTGTTTATTGAAAGGTTATTTCTCGTGAAAACACTATGAACAATAATGAGAAAGGCTTACTCACATGTTAATGATGATTCTAAGCTTGAAAGTTAGTTCTCACTTTATTGAATCTATGAGCTATTTTATAAGTTGTATTGAATGAAGGGTAGAGCACTCCTTCACACATGTAAATACAATTTAATGACTAATTATGTATAATTTGGGAGATAATGCTTAGTACCGAGTGGATATGGACAATGATATAAAGGCCCTTCCGCCAATGCAATAGTTTGGGTCATCCAAAGTGAACTCATAAGATGGAAGCCCCTCCTCTAATGCAATAGTGCGGGTTTCTAGAAGCAATATCCCTATCCCATAACTATGTGCCAAAATAAGACTTAGCTAGTGGATCCACCTAGAAACTAACACGTTTAGTCCTACCTTAGGCAAGTAGGACATCTTCTTTCAGTGTGGGGTTACATGACACCGGATTCCATGTAGCTCACATGGTATATGTCGGTTATGGCTATTGTTCCCTAAATGAAAGATAATAAATGAAATATGAACTATACTATGACTTCTTGGTGAGTTTACTTAGTAGGAAGTGGGGGTATAGGACTTCACTTCCACATTGAATAAGTGGACTTAGTAGGATGTTGTGTGATGGTTCCTTTATATTGTGATACAAATGTATACATGTGTGTTGAATGGTTAGTTGTTATGAATGACTTTCTTTATATTCAAAGTAATGTACACGACTATTTCCTTATTGGTGACTAATGATTATAATGAGGTCTAAAGAAGATATGCATGACCAATTGAGCTTTAAGGGGGGTACTTAGTAGGGTTGGTATTATGGGATGCCAACCATACATTACAGAAGTGTTCCTTAGAGGTTGCTAAGGTGTTGATAGTAACATGTATGAGTATAAATGTGATTATGTCTTGTGTTGTATATTATGAATGCATGCTGGTTTCCAAGCTTAATAAATGCATACTTTGTAATTAAAATGTCCCCTTTATCATATTTGAAAGATTTTATGCATATTTCCATAATTAGTACATATTTGTCCTAACCCCTTCTTCCTCTACATTTTGATAGGTATAGGTTCCAGCTAGGTGACATACACTCTCGCTTGTTGAAGAAGACTTGGATTGCTTATCTCCAAGTTGTGATGATTCCTCGATTTCGAGGACGGATTATCCATTTCTTAGTTTCTATTGTACTTCTCATGTTGAGACATTTATTGATGTAAAGGGTTAAGTCCCAAACTTTGTATTCCTATGTCTTAGATGGTGTGTGAGATAAAGTCTAGATTCCTATGATTTTCCTCTATGAAAAGTGAAGTTTGACTTCTATTGTAAAAGTTTTAAATTTTCCGCATTATTTTCTATGTCTTATGTAATGATGATGCTAGAGGCTTGTATGCGACCCCTTCGGGATCAAGTACACCATGTTATGTCTAGGGAGTACTCCCGGGTCATGACAAACTTGGTATCAGAGTGTAAGGTTTTGGAAATAATATTTAGGTTGATGTCTTATGCACCACGTATAGTAGAGTCTTGTTCATGAGTGTGAAGCGCTCCACATTTATGAATAAGAGGCTATAAGATGCTTAGGAACAATTCCTTCCTTCATTACTCTTTAGTCGTGGTTTGGAGTTCTAACTCTATGAAGTCCTTTCTTCTAACCCTTCTCTTGTGATTATAGGCAATTAATACAAGAAGGGAAAACTTAAGAAGAAGGGCAGAAGAGATGCTGAATGAGGAAGTTCCTCTTCAAGACCCTCAAGTTCCTAATGATGAAGAAGCTATGATGAATGTGGAGATAAGGGCGGCTCTCCAAACCTTGACTCAACTTATTGCGGTTCAAACTCAAGCCGTCACCACTCAAGCCCAAGCTATAACGGCTCAACAAAATAGGAAAGTTGGGCATAAAGTGAATCCTAATGCAAGCACCATGGTTTCAAGGTTAAGGGACTTTACTAGGATCAACCCTCCTATTTTCTTGGGTTCCAAGTTGAATGAAGACCCACAAGAGTTTTTGGAAGAGGTCTACAAGATAGTGGATGCTATGGGGGTGACCTCTATAGAGAAAGTCGAACTAGCGGGGTATCAATTGAAAGATGTGGCCCAAGTATGGTTTACTCAATGGAAGGATAATAGGGCTATAAGAGCGGGTCCCATAACTTGGGAAGTATTCAAGAAGGCATTCCTTGATAGGTTCTTTCCACGGGAAAAGAGAGAAGCAAAGGTGGAGGAATTTACCTTCGCCAAGGAGGAATGAGTGTCCAAGAATAATCCTTGAAATTCACTAAGTTTTCCAAATATGCCCCATCTTTGGTGTCTAACCCAAGAGATGAGATGATTTGCTTTGTCACCGCTATGTCCGATGCTATTGAAGAAGAGTGCCAAGCGGCAATGCTCCATGACAACATGGATATCTCACGGTTAATGGTCCATGCTCAACAAGTTGAGGAGAGAAGGCTTAGGAAGAAGAATAGTGTTGTAAAGAGGGCAAGGTATGATGATGGTAATTCTTCTAAGGGTAAGTACGAATGTCAAAGTGGACCAAGGTTCAAGAAGATTTTCCAACCAAGGATCCTCTAATGCTCCAAGACCCAACAAAGATAGGGTGTCTAACCCTAAGCCTCAAGGAGGCAATAGGGGTGGTTCTTCCATGGAGAGACCCACATGTGCCAAGTATGGTAAGAAACATGAAGGGAAATGTCTTGCCAGCATGGGTGTGTGCTATGGATGTGGCAAAAGTGTACATCAATTGAAAGATTGGCCAACTCATGCGGCCAAGGGGAAAGAGGGTAGCCAAGTTCCAACAAGTAGTTCAAACCTCGATGCTCCTAAGAAAAATCGCTTATATGCTCTCCAATCCCGAAGTGATCAAAGGGGGTCCCCATATGTTATTACCGGTATGTTGCAAGTATTTTCAATTGATGTTTATGCATTACTAGACCCCGGTTCCACTTTATCTTTTGTTACTCCTTTTGTGGCTATGAAATTTGAAGTACCTCCCGAAGAGTTAAAAGAACCTTTTTTCGTGTCTACCCCGGTCGGTGATTTGGTTGTAGCTAAAAGAGTTTATAGGAGATGTCCTATCTCTTTGTCTCATAGAGTCACTTTGGTTGATTTGATAGAATTAGATATGTTTGATTTTGATGTCATCTTGGGGATGGATTGGCTTCATGCTTGTTTTGCTTCCATTGATTGTTGAACTTGGGTAGTAAAGTTTCAATTTCCAAATGAGCCTGTCTTAGAAAGGAAGGGGGGAAATTCAATCCCTAGAGGTCGATTCATTTCATGTCTAAAATCTTGTAAAATGATTTCTAAGGGTTGCATCTATCATATTGTAAGAGTTAAGGACATTGAGTTCGAGACTCCTTCTTTAGAGTCGGTCCCCGTAATGAGGGAGTTTTCAGAAGTCTTTCCCGATGACTTGCCTGAAATTCCTCTCGAACGGGAAATAGACTTCGACATTGATCTTTTGTCGGATACTCAACCCATATCAATTCCCCCTTACCGAATGGCTCTGGCCAAATTAAAAGAGTTAAAGGCACAACTCAAGGATGTACTAGACAAAGGTTTTATTCAACCTAGCATATCTCCATGGGGTGCTCCGGTATCATTTGTGAAAAAGAAAGTTGGGTCCCTTAGGATGTGTATTGATTACATCTAATTGAATAAGGTCACTATAAAGAATAAGTACCCTCTCCCTAGAATTGACAATTTGTTTGACCAACTCCAAGGGGCGAGTTACTTTTCGAAGATTGACTTAAGGTTGGGCTACCACAAACTTAGGGTGAGAGAGGTTGACATTCTTAAGACGGCCTTTTAAGCAAGATATGGTCACTATGAATTCCTAGTCATCTCATTTGGTTTAACAAATTCCCCGGCGGCGTTCATGGATTTAATGAATAGGATATTTAGGCAATAACTTGATTCATTTGTGATTGTTTTTATTGACTAGATTTTGATCTATTCAAGGAGTGAGGGTGATCATATGAAGCATTTGAGGATAGTATTGCAAGTCCTTAAAGACCACCAATTATATGCTAATTTTAGTAAGTGTGAGTTTTAGCTAAGGTTGGTTGCTTTCCTTGGTCATATTGTATCGGGCATGGGTATAGAGGTTGATCCTAAGAAGATGGATGTGGTGAAGATTTGTCCTAGACCTTTAGCTCCTACCAATATTAGAAGTTTTTTGGGTTTGGCCAGTTACTATAGGAGTTTTGTTGAGGGTTTGTCCTCTATTGCTTCTCCATTAATGACCTTCACTGAAAAGAAAGAAAAGTTTGTTTGGTCGGAGGCTTGTGATAAAAGCTTCCAAGAATTGAAAGATAGATTTACATCTGCTCCGATGTTGACCATATCGGAGGGTACCGATGGGTTTGTGGTATATTGTGATGCTTCTCGAGTGGGTTTGGGATGTGTCCTCATGCAACGGGGTAAAGTAATTGCCTATGCTTCAAGGCAACTCAAGGTACATGAAAAGAATTATCCAACTCATGATTTCGAACTAGCAGCGGTAGTGTTTGCCTTGAAAATATGGAGACACTATCTCTATGGGGTGCATGTAGATGTGTTTACCGACCACAAGAGCCTTCGGTATGTGTTTAGCCAAAAAGATTTAAATCTCCAACAAATAAGGTGGTTAGAACTTTTGAAAGATTATGACATGAGTGTCTTATACCACCCTGGCAAATCTAATGTAGTTGCGGATGCCTTAAGTAGATTGTCCATGGGTAGTGTGGCTTAGTAGAATATGAGAAGAAGGAATTGGTTTGTGATGTGCGTAGGTTGGCCCGTCTAGGTGTCCAACTTGTGGATTCCACCAACGGTGGAGTTATGGCTCATCATAGTTCCGAATCATCCTTTGTGGTTGATGTAATGTCTAAGCAACATCTTGATCCTATTTGATGGAATTGAAAGAGTCGGTTCTTAACAAGTCTGTTGAGGTTTTCTCCCAAGGGGGAGATGGGGTGCTTAGGTACCAAGGTAGGTTGTGTGTGACAGATGTTGATGGCCTAAGAGAGCGAATTTTAGAAGAGGCTCATGGTTCACGATATTCTATTCATCCGGGAGCTACCAAGATGTACCGTGATCTACGGGAAGTCTATTGGTCGAATGGCATGAAAAAAGATATAGCGAGTTTTATGGCCAAATGTCCAAATTATCAACAAGTTAAGGCCGAACACCTTAAACTGGGAGGTTTATTGAAATATATAAACATTCCCACTTGGAAGTGGGAGCAGGTGAATATGGATTTTGTTGTGGGATTGCCTCGTACTCGAAGGCAACATGATTCTATTTGAGTCATTGTTGATAGGATGACGAAATCAGCCCATTTCCTTCCCATCAAGGCTACTTTTTCGGCGGAAGACTATGCTAAGTTGTATGTCACAGAGGTATTGAAGTTACATGGGGTTCCTTTGTCTATCATATTGGATAGAGGTACTCAATTTACATCACATTTTTGGAAGGCGTTTCAACAAGGACTTGGTACCAATGTTAAACTTAGTACCACCTTCCATCCTCAAACGGATGGTCAAGCTGAACGCACCATTCAAACCTTAGAGGACATGTTGAGGGCGTGTGTGATTGACTTCAAGGGTAATTAGGACAATCATCTTCCTTTTAATAGAATTTTCCTACAACAATAGCTACCACTCAAGCATTGCCATGGCTCCGTTTGAATCACTATATGGAAGAAGGTGTAGATCTCCGGTTTGGTGGTTTGAGGTAGGTGAGTTTTCTCTAATTACTCCCGAACTAGTCTATGATGCCATTGAGAAAGTTCAACTCATTAGAGAAAGGTTGAAGATGGCCCAAAGTCGACAAACGTCCTATGCGGACAATAGAAGAAGGGATCTTGAATATAGGGTTGGTGATTGGGTCTACTTGAAAATCTCACCTATGAAAGGTGTGATGAAGTTTGGCAAGAAGGGAAAACTTATTCCCCGGTATGTGGGCCCATACCGAATCTTGAAACGTATTTGGAAAGTTGCTTATGAGGTGTACTTGCCAAATCAGTTGGCTCCGGTTCACCCGGTGTTTCATTTTTCCATGCTCAAAAAGTGTATTGGTGATTCAGTTTCCATCCTTCCTTTAGAAGGTTTAGGAGTTGATGAGAACCTTTCTTATGAAGAAGTCCCGGTTGAGATTTTGGACCAGCAAGTGAAGAGGTTGAGAAATAAGGAAGTAGCTTCCGTTATGGTTCTATGATGGAATCACTTAGTTGAGGGTGCTACATGGGAGGCCGAGGCCGATATGAAGTCCCATTATCCTCATCTTTTTTCTTCTACTCCTATTCAAACTTGAGGTAAGTAATTTCTCTTGAGATTGAGTGTTTTGGGAGTCATGTGTGTGGTATGAATTTACCATGATTTCCTGAAAATTGTGCATGTTCTTGTGAGAATTCATGTTTAGCATATATTGAGTTTTCATGATGTAAATGTTCCTCATGTTGATTTGCATTTTTGTATGATGATTGCATTCTTGACTCCATGAGATGAAATGATGAACATGCTTAATGATGTGTTGATGAGACGACATGTTCGCTCTATATTATTGTGTTGAGCTTACTTGAGTTGGAGAAGTTAGTTCCTTCCCTATTTATATGAATTGATGAGTTTCATGCATACTAGATTAGTGGATGGAGTTCCTACTCTCTAGTATTGCATTGGCCTTGTTGAAAAAGGAAAATGAAGTTCCTACATTGAAACTGTGCATGATATAATTAGTGCATTTTTAGTTTCTGCACATTTTGATGTTTCATGCATGATGGGCTGCTAGTCTAGAGTTTCTAACTTAGTTTGGTGTTTTGGTCATCATTCGGGGACGAATGTTCCCAAGGGGAGATAGTGTAGCATCCCGAAATCTAATGACCTAAGCTAGAGCCTAACATGAAGCCTAGTGTCCTAAAAAGGGTTAACGTCAAGCTAAGAGTGGTAAAATAACTTCCCTAACCTAGTACTAAGGTGTTAGTTCCTAAACGTCAAGGCATGGCCCCCAAGGACCTCCCAAGGGTCCTTGAGGAGGAGGACCATGGGGCTGCCTAAAATGTTGTCAAAAACCAACTTGAACCATGAGAGGGCACCTATGAGTCATTGGTTGACTCACGCCCCATAGGTGGGGGTCGTGAGTCAACACTTGGTTTCTTCCTAGAACCCTTAAAATTTCCTAGCCTCAGTACTAGTCCACGAGGGTGCAGTACGGTCCGTGGACCGACTCACACCCCGTAGAAGGGTCTTGTGAGTTGAGACTTAGTCTCCTCACCCTTACATTGATTTTCCCCTCTATGATCCAAATGATAACTGCACAACATGAGGCGTATCCCCACCTACGGTCCGTAGGTTGGGGAGTCGTGAACGTGGTCTGCAATTCTATCAAGATCTCGGCCAAGGAGTAATTAAATTAGGTAAGTTCTATTTTAATTATTAAAAGGTAGGGTTGGTTTAAATTAGTTATTTAGACATATATAAGCATATATTAACTATTAAACTCTCCTTTTTACTCTCATAACTAACAAGACCTAAACTCAAACACACTTCCCTTCATGGGAAAACGTCAACTAAGGTATGGGAACCTTGATTCATGGAACACTTTTATCCATGAAGCCCTTAAAACTCTAATTTCGAAATTGGTAACTTGTTAAAAAACTAGGGTTTTCATTCCAACCATGGGTTCTTCCCAAAAATGATTTTATGATGTTAATTGAATTATATTATAGATGATTTTATGGTTAATGGTGATTTTCATTGTAAAATTCCCCATGAACCCATGAACTACCCCATGACCCGAATTTCATGAATTGTGATGGGTGTATTGATGCAAGATGATTACTATGAATTGTATCTATGTTAATATAGTTATTGAATATTGTTTTATTCATGCTTAAAGTAGTATTTCTAGGTATGATTGTGAGACATGATTCATGACCCTTGAAAGGGTAAATTGCTAGGGTTTGTACATATTGTTGAAGGTGATGTATGAACTTATGATTCACTTGAAAGGTAAAGATCCTATGACTATTGCGTATATTGGGGTATTGTTGAAAGGTTATTCTCCCCTTACGCTTACATATGTTCATGTATGACTTGTCTAGGATGATGATGGTGGTGTTGTGTTGATTGAAAGGCTATTTCTCATGAAAACACTATGAACAATAATGTGAAAGGTTTACTTACATGTTAATGATGATTCTAAGGTTGAAAGTTAGTTCTCACTTTATTGAATCTATGATCTATTTTAGGAGGTGTATTGAATGAAGGGTAGAGCACTTCTTCATCCATGTAAATAGAATTCAATGACTAATTATGTATAATTTGGGAGATAATTCTTAGTACCGAGTGTATATAGACAATGAGGTAAAGGCCCTTCCGCCAATGCAATAGATTGGGTCATCCAAAGTGAACTCATGAGATGGAAGCCCCTCCGCCAATGCAATCATGCGGGTTTTTAGAACCAATCTACCTATCCAATTACTATGTGCCAACATAGGACTTAGCTCGTGGATCCACCTAAAAGCTAATAGGTTTAATCCTACCTTAGGCAAGTAGGACACCTTCTTTCGGTGTGGGGTTACATGACACCGGATTCCATGTAGCTCACATGGTCTATGTCGGTTATGGCTATCCTTCCCTAAATGAAAGATAATGAATGAGACATGAACTATACTATGACTTCTTGGTGAGTTTACTTAGTTGGAAGTGGAGGTATGGGACTTCACTTCCACATTGCACAGGTGGACTTAGTAGGATGTTGTGGGATGGTTCCTTTATATTGTGATGAGATACAAATGTATACATGTGTATTGAATGGTTAGTTGTTATGAATGACTTTCCTTATATTCAAAGTAATGTACACGACTATTTCCTTATTGGTGACTAATGATTATAATGAGGTCTAAAGAAGATATGCATGACAAAGGGAGCCTCAAGGGGGTACTTAGTAGGGTTGGTATTATGGGATGCCAACCATACATTGCACAAGTGTTCCTTAGAGGTTGCAAAGGTGTTGATAGTGCCATGTATGAGTATAAATTTGATTATGGCTTGTGTTGTATATTGTGAATGCATCTTGGTTTCAAAACTTGATAAATGCATACTTTGCAATTAAAATGTCCCCTTTATCATATTTAAAGGATTTTATGCATGTTTCCATACTTATTACATATTTGTCCTAACCCCTTCTTCCTCTACATTTTTATAAGTGTAGGTTCCGGCTAGGTAAGACTTGTATTGCTTATCTCCAAGTTGTGGTGAGTCCACAAGTTCGAGGACGGATTATCCATTTCTTAGTTTCTATGGTACTTCTCATGTTGAGACTTTTATTGATGTAGACAAGTTAAGCTTATCAATTTTTTTTAATAAATGATTGGCTACAAAGGGATTTTTTTTAGTGAACGTGTCACAAGCTTACTCCTATTTTTTTTTTTGTAAAGTTTTTGTAAAAACGAAGAATTAAATTCTATTTTCTCTCCTATTTACTACTACTTCTCCTCTGCCAGATCGATCTTCATTAAGAGGGTCAACCCAAGCTATTGCTCTACCTTCTCTCCTTATGTTATGGTAGATTTGGAATCCCTATTGGATTTCTTACTCTAGAAAAAACAGACTAATCAACAATAATGCGCACACATGAAAAGGCTTACCCTGCAGGCGTCTAAGTCCCAAACTTTGTATTCCTATGTCTTAGATGGTGTATGAGATAAAGTCTAGATTCCTATTATTTTCCTTTATGGAAAGTGAAGTTTGACTTCTATTGTAAAAGTTTTAAATTTTCCGCATTATTTTCTATGTTTTATGTAATGATGATGCTAGAGCCTTGTATGCGACCCCTTCGGGGTCAAGTACGCTGTGCTACGTCTAGGGGTACTCCCGGGTCGTGACACTTACTCCCCTAGAAATCAATTAGACTGTAGAGGTATTATATATTTTTCTTACTAACGATAATCCTTCTCTTTCAAATATTTTCATTGACTGTAGGTATCTTCTAGACAAGCTGGGAAACCCCCAATACACTATAAATTCTGTGAGGAGAACAAGGTGGCAGATGCTTTGGCAAAAGAAGGGTCTAAGTTAAAGGGGACTAACTCCTATAGTTCATGGACAATTCCTCCTTTTTTTACATTAACGAAATTAAAAGCGGACAAAAAAGGAACCTCTTTTGTGCGGCGCAGAAGGGCATCAGATGGAAATAACATGTATTATATTAACCCCTTTCTTTTTAAACCATATTACTAGCAACAAGCTCTGTCATTCTAATGTATTGATGCATAACTCATTGTTATAATATAATCACCAAAAAAAATAACATTGTAATTGACTTGCCTAGTTTTGATATGAAAGTTTGAATTAAAGAAACATAGATTAATTTCACTTTCACTATTTTCTAGTATAAATAGGAGTTTGGTATTGGCCTATTGTCATACCCTTATTTCATCTTCCTCTAATATTTTTTGGGCACTCTTTTGTGTTTTGGGATTTTGGTTTTAGAAAGATTTTGGATCTTATGAAGCCAATACTTGAATTCATACTTAAAGTAAGTTGGTCTTTTCTTGATGTTTTGAAGTTCTTTCATTTTATTTCTCTCGTATCGCTTAATGTTGTTCGTTCTGTTTGCCTACAACTTGTTTCATATGTTTAAATAGCTTTTTAGAGACTCATATCATGCTAAGGGAAAAAAAAGTCAAGAATTTTAGTTTATAAACTTTAATTTACAATTCTTTATGTTTTTATGGATTCTAAATAAATTATTTGTAAATATATTTTTTTAACTTGAAAATTTTCCAAACTATAACTGCATTGTATTTTCCCCTGAATGAGGCATTTGAGAAACGCCTCTAAGGCATGCTAAGAAATTGCAACAAAGGACCAATTTTCTATAAGGGAAGAAGAAAAGGGGTTGTTGCAGTTTGAAGAATTGAAAATAAATCTATGAAATGAATTGTCTAAAAGTACTTGTGTGGATATAAGTATCTCATTATGATTAAAATTAAACTATTATTTAATATGAAAATGTGTTAAAAAGGAAAAAAATTATCAGTGATAGAAATCTAAAGTTAAACTCATTACATCAAAATTCTGACTCCTCCTTTATTCCTTAGTGTGCCTTACAAAATTAGTCACCTTTATTTCTCAGCATGCCTTAGAGGCGTTTCTCAAAGGCCTCACTCAAGGGCAAATCCAATGTAGTTACATGTTGGGAAAAAACTCAAAGCATTATTTTCATTAAAACATATATGTATAAATAATTTATTTTGAATCCATAAAAAGAAAAATAATTGTAAATCATGGTTTACAAACTAAAGTTCTTGACTTTGTTTCTGACGTTAGCTTGAGATGAGTCCGAAAAAATCCATTTAAACATATGAATCCAATTTGTAGGCAAAAAAACACAACATTAAGCGATATAAAAGAGATAAGATTAAAGAAATTTAAAACATCAAGAAAACAAACAACTTACTTTAAGTATGAATTCAAGTATTAGCTTCGTAAGATCCAAAATAATTCTAAAATCAAAATCCCAAAATACAAAAGATTGCCCAAAACTATTAGAGGAGGATAGAACAAGGGTATGCCAATAGCCCAATACCAGACACCTATTTATACTAGAAAAAAGTGAAAGTCAAATTAGGTATGCAAATGATTTTTATTCAAATTGTGTTTCTTTACATCCAATTTCCATATCGAAACAAGGCAACTCAATTAAAAGTTACTCATAATAACAGTGGAGGTAAAATAAGGTATGCAATTATATTGATTTTATTCAAATTAGATTTATTTACATTAATAAGTTTCCAAGTAAGTGAATTACAAAATTACACATAATAAAAGTGAAGGCTAAATTAGGTTTGCAATTGATTTATATTGAAATTGAATTTCTTTACATTAATAAATTTCCATATCAAATAAGGTTGGTCAATTACTAAATTACGCACGATAAAAATGAAGGTAAAATAATGTATGCAATTGATTTTTATTCAAGTTTTTTTGAACAAGTCTTTTACTAATTTATCATTTGACTATGTGAAGTCAAAGGCTAATATGTCGGATTAACATAAAAAAGTCCTAACTAGAGATGGAGTTGAGAGATCATTAAAGAAATCATCATGACGGTAACTCTACCTAGAAGATCGGAGACCCCAAATGCTTGGTTCAAGAAGATCAAACAAATTTGTGACTGACGGTTCAGTATTGTCAATAAACTCAATCCATTCTTGTGATGAAGACAATGTTAAGGAACTAGGATAAAACATTAAGACATTTTAACGAGTTGATAAAAAAGTTTTTTTAATGGGTTCTATGTTTGGCAGATTTGACCAAAAAGTGTATATACGCAATAACACAGTTAGAAATCACCTATGTGACTGTGAAGTGTGAGCCTCTTCAAAACAGATGATTTTAAAAGCACATTATCTATATACTCATGAAACGAGAGAGTGTTCATGGTTGAAACGAACACAACAATGAGAACCATATATGGTAATGGATAAACTGTGTTGCATGTGGTTGCCTTGGTATACACCAAAGGTCAACGATTCAAAGATATCCAATCTACCTATCGATCGAGTATGTGTGACATATGTTCACTACGGAAAGTTAAAGGAGAAACCTTCTTATTTAGACGTAATTAATCCTTGCTTGTAAAGTACATACTTGTCCGTTTATTTTTTATTAAAGTCATTCTACAATCATGTGGGGGATTGTTGGGTTTTAAAAGGCGTGAATAGAAATTGAAGAGTTGTGACTCTTTTGAAGAGTTGTCATTTTTCTTAAGATTTGTGACTTTTCTGAAGGGTTGTGACTTTTTCAAAAAATTGTGACTGTTCCAAAGGGTTGTGACTTTTTTGATAAGGCACAGTAAGCATCTGTTCACACTACTCTTTGTTGTCTATAAATAGAGGGGTTTTCTCTCATTTTTGAACAACAAATTTTTTGAACTTCTTATTCTGACCAAACAAATGTTGCTTGTTTACTTTATTGTTGTGAGTTGTTCATTTACACCATGATTTTAGGTACCAATACACTGTTAAGTATGATCATTCTATCTTCAGAGGATACATTCCATTAACCTAAGGTACTTGAGGAGAATAATTATCTTAAGGATACATTGTGCATTCAGAGGACTCAATTTTCTTCTTTTCGATATTCTTTCTGTTTTGTTGAAAATTATATTTTCTTTACTCATATTAACTTTTTTGGTTTTGAAAATATACTTTAAAGTTTGTTGTTTATTACAAAGTTTTGTGAAGTTATTGTTCTAAATACTTTAGAAATATACATAAATAACAAAAGGTCCAAAATAACCATATGGGTCCTTACAATCCATATATGTCACAACCCAAAAAATCGGGTGTGATGACACATGTCTTATTTATAACCCTTGAAAAGGGTAAATGCGGAAGTAAGAAGGAAATTAAGAACTAAACATATTATAAGAATGCAAATCTCATAACATAGCAAAACTATACCCAAAATTTGGTGTCATGTGTACAAGCCACTAAGTAATACAACGGATTCAAAAGAAATACAAGTTTGAATGTCTACAATACTAGAATAGTAGAAAGACATAATCAAGAATATGCGATGTCTGCCAAGATGAGAAGAAGCCACCTTACGAACTCTAAAGGCGTCACGACCCAAAAATGGACGTGATGACACTTGTCTATTCCCACCAAGACAATTCAACCTCAACCCAACAAAAAAGAAAGAAATGTGAAAATATAAAGCCAGAACAAGATAAAGCGGAAACACTTATTCTTTCAATTAAAACAACCAAAATCTGATTGTCATGCATACAAGCCACTACATTCCATAAAGTGTGTAATTCAAGAAATAATACAACTCTCAATCTTTGTTTCTCAAATAGAACGAAGCATTTGGGAAAAAGGAAAAGAGGGCCCACCGAGATGACAAGTAGTTACCGCTCAAGTCCTCCAATGAGCCTTAGAAAGTGAGAAGAAGAAGAATCACACTAAACCGGCTCAGTAACTACACAAGTGTAGAAGCAAGGAGTGATTACAAACAACACGGTACCCAAAAAGCAACCTAATAAACAAAACATCTAGCTAGAAATCGAATACCCCTTACACTCCAACCAAACCTCCTCAAACTACAACTTGCACAGAAATCAGCCCAACCTAACAGTTCTACAATACACTGCTCATAAGGCCCAATATCCACAATACAATAGTCACAATTCCACCATCAAATAAATCAGACAAATCAATCTTAATGTCAAGTAGTTCAGTCACACACAACAAGTACATCAATCACAATTTGCAACAAAGTCATGCATAAGCATCAAACGCATCATGTCACAATAATCAATCTCTCGCTAGAATCATTTCCCATTGTCTTTATAAGAACTTTCCAGAAATCACCTGGGCATAACAACATTCGCCCGCACAAGCCTCGACATAATAGTTGTTGCCGAAAAAGACCTCGGGTTCATAAATTATCTTAAATCTGTACACAATATTCAACAATCAATGCACACCAGAAAGATCACACCAAATGGAAGAGACAACAAATCATACAATTCAAGTCCACATTGATGCTTTCATCAATCAATCAACAAGAGTTACAATAAGGCAATCCATATCATCATGTTCATCACATAGCCTTTTTCATTTTAACCCTATTTTATTCATTTAGATGTATGAAGTGGACAATTAAATCCTTCACCTCATCCCCATTACTCCCAACACACAAGTAATAAAGGAAGTACACAAATTATACTAAAATATAAGGTTTAGGAGATCACTTGCGTTAAATCACACAATTAATCACTCTAAGAGTAGAGTCTTCCCCTTCCAAATCACTTTGAAAGTGACACAATCTATATACAAGCAAGTATTCACAATAAATTCCTGGAAACAACAATACCCATATCATGTCTTTGAAAAATGGGTCAATCAACACCAAAACCCATTTCCAAAAATTTGACTTGAAGTAAATGTTTTCACATTTGAGAAAGAAAGGGAACATCGTTTCCAAGAGAACTTTTAAGCTAAGTTTTGAGTGATTATCTCAAACCAAAGAAAGAAGTTATGTTTTTAAACATATGAGCTAGTATATTTTGGGAGTAGTATTGAACACCGATATGGGCGAATGTTCAGATAACTCACATCCCTCATAAACCATGTATCCATCATGGGTAGAAAGGATCATACTTTTTAGATGACTCCATAAGTGTTTTTTTTGCATAGACTAGTGGATCCCCTTAGTTAAGGCGTTCTATATGACGGAAAAGTATAGGACAGTTCTGGCAGCGTGGGGAAGACGTTGTATCACCACTTAGGCTCATAGTGGTGGTTGTTGGTTAGAAAAACTCCCACATCATTATTACTTTGTATTTTATATATATTTCAGAGTTATATTGTATCCTTGCATACACATCAGAGTTACTATTGTATTTTTAAATACACAGAGTTGTCATCCATGTTTTAAAAGCTTTATTTATATTGCATTTATGTTATTGCTTTATATTGAAATGAGTTCAGTTAAGTTGAGTTGAGCCAGGTAAGTTCTTCAGTTCCTTTCAAGCTTATGTCTTGTTTTACAATTCCCCTCGCATACTCGTACATTCAATGTACTGATGCCATTTGGCCTGCATCTTTTTATGATGCAAACATAGGTAACTAGAATCAGCATCCAACATATCAGTTATTCTAGTTGAGCTCCAGAGTTTGTTGGTGATCCTCCTTGCTTCTGGAGGATCCCTTTTTATTGTTTTTCAGTATTTAGTTCATTATGATGTCGTGGGTCTTGTCCCAAGATTCATATCAGTTATTAGAGGCTTCATAGATAGACAGTGAGTTAGTTCATTTGTCTTTACTTTTTTATTGGCTTATGTTCAGCTTTGAGTTGCCACTTTGGCTAAGTTAAATGTTTGTTTCTAAAACATTTTGAGTTTAGTTTGAGACAGTTGAGTTATCTTGCATTTGATTTCTTTTCTTAATGCTTAAAGTCTTCCGCTGAGTAAGTAAGTCAGGCCAAGGTTCTCTTGGGGCCAGCATTGGTTCTCGAGTGCCAGTCCCGCCAACCGTGTAAACTCGGGGGGTGAAAAAAACAATCAAAATGTAGTTGTAACCACTCATGCACGGTGATAGGTAGTACCACAACAAAGTCCATAGTGATCTGTTCCCACATCCTAGTAGGAGTAGGCTTCCCCTGAGACATACCTTCAAGCTGTTGGTGTTCACACTTAACCTATTGGCATGTCAGACAGAACGAACAAAA
Source organism: Solanum lignicaule (assembly GCA_029582545.1). Taxonomy (NCBI): domain Eukaryota; kingdom Viridiplantae; phylum Streptophyta; class Magnoliopsida; order Solanales; family Solanaceae; genus Solanum; species Solanum lignicaule. The sequence goes on along the minus strand of JAJOOF010062946.1, from coordinate 22,617 downwards.
TCTGCATTATCCCTCCTCAGATAACACAACCAATAGTGTTTTCTCAGATCATGATACATCTTGGCTGCTCCCGGGTGGATGGAATATCGGGAACAATGGGCCTCCTCAAGAATCAGTCTAATCAACTTGCCCATCTTGGGCACACAAATCCTGCCTCAAATCCACAAGATACCATCAGAACTAAAGACAGCCTCCTTAGCTTCCCCTCTCATCCCTTTATCTCGAATGAGACATAGTTCTCGTCATAAAAATGGCACTCACGAATCTTCTCAACTATGGAAGAACGAGCCTCAATAAAATCTTGGTGCGTCCCTCGAAAATTGTATATCCTCTTTGTTTCTCTTTTTCATCAGTTTCGCAAAGTACCATCAAAATAGTGCCTCAGACCCAATTCAAACAGGGATGTTCCTATGCATAAACTAACTTTCACTGAAAAAGACCAAAATTCCCTCATAAACCTTTGGAAAATGAATGTCCTAACCTTACATAGGCCTAAAATCACCTTCTGAATCCAACAAAATCATCCAAAACATAATTAGAGCGTCCAAACTCCAAACATTGAGTGAAGTCATCCATTGGTTGTAATCACTTAAACTTCAAAGTCAAGGGCTTAAATCCATAGAAATACTTTGAAACAATAAACAACAACACTCCCAGACCAAATTTCGCATTCCAGAGGTGATGGAACAGACATAATTCCATTTTGAGACTTATAGCTCCGGAGTTGACTAAAGTTACTTATGTCAACTTATGAGTCTCCAAAACTCTAAAAATTGCTTAATCACAACTTTTCGATCCGGTTATAAAACTAGTCTCATATATTTGATCCAACAATATTACTCAGGGAAACTATCAGGAGGTGTAAAACAATAATTTTATATAAAATTCCAAAAAAAATCTTCTGTGTCATCACAATCTATCTAGCTAACATTTTACATATTGCCATTTTGCTATGCTACTGAGGACAACTACAACAAAAATATTGGTCACTGATTGAACTTCAATTTTAAATTCTTTAGCCATCAGAACAAACATGGTAAATGATAAATCATTGAATTGTAATGTGCCCCTACTATCATTATCATTGGGAAAATGTTGTGGTCCTTTTTTTATTGGGTAAAAATCTAGTTTTGCCTATATGCCCAACTATATTTCCATTTCCTGGGGGTATGTACACACTCAATATCAAGCCATTATGAGCCAGATTTTTAAACTTGAAAGAATGGACTCCCACTTTCAATTTCCAGGAATACTTTCCTAGTACTATGCTATTATGAGTCAGATTTTAATATATGCCACTAAATTACTAGGGTGCTGCAATTCTGAGTAAGTTTTCTAGTCGATTGGGTATACAAATATTTCTAGATAAATGAACAAAGTCGATGAAATTGAATACTTTACATGATTGCAAAACAAAGTTGTAAGCTCGAAATCTCTTTTTTTCCCTTTTTTTAGCTTCAAATATCTTACAAAGCCATTGTCCTAGGTTTTATTTTCTTGGTGAACAACCTCTGCATATTTATTTGTATTACTTTCTTGTTTTATTATAATCGTTAACCATCCGAATCTTGATATTTGAAAGCTCGAATAAATAATTAGAAATTTTTTAATCTAGTAAATAGTTATTCATAAGTCTCTGTATATTCGATATCATATTACTTGCAATCACTTTATTATATCTATGACTTCTTACACTTGTGTGTACTGTTGGGATCCATCAACTAGCATTATGGATAAAATTATAGAAACAACTCAATCATTACAAGCAGTGCAAAATTAGATTGCAGCATAATATTTTGTTGATAGTATATGATTTTAGCCTTGTACTTGTTGTATTCTGAATGCAATAAATAATAAAAGAAATGGTTTTCCTTTAGCACCAGACACCAATTAGTGATGATAGTTTAGGTATTGTGATAAACAGTCGGCGATGGTTTCGGTAGGAAATATAAACACCTGATGGCTCAGGTATGAAATTCACAAAAAATGATATTGTAGGTGTGTGTTTTTATCATTATATCTTATATTTCAAAAGTTGTGTCACGCCCGGAGCTTACACTATAGATATGGCCGGCCCTCGAGAACCATTGCTAGTCCCCAAGTGAACCCTTGGCATAGCTGACTACTTAGCTGTAGACGTACTCAAGCAATGATAGGCTCAAAACAAAATTAAATCAATTAAACTAAAATACTCAACTCATAAAGTCTGGAAAATACTTAATAGAATTATTTATAGTTTGTAAAATAACTTAAAAGAAAGTGAATACTGAGAGATGCCTCAACTTTATCTATCTATGAAGCCTCTACTATTAAAGAAGAACGTCGGGACAAGACCCACACCATCTCAAAAATACTAACTAGAAAGTAAATGTGAAGTCCTTTGGAATGCAAGATGAAGTGTAGAGTGATATCAATGAAGCGCTTGTTGATGATCAAGAACACTTGTATCTGCACCATAAAAAGATGCAGGTAGAATGACACCAGTACATTGAATGTACGAGTATGTAATATGGATGAGTGAAACAATAAAGTAACTAAGAGGACTGCAATAGATAAAATATACTCAAACTGAATGTAAAGTAATAAAGGAGTCAAATAATTTAAAAAATTATAAAATACTTAATCATCTCTAAACTTAAAATAATAAGTGATATATTAAAATACATTTTAAATCTATTGGGAGATTCTCTAAGCGACAATCATCCCTATGAGTTATGTAATGATACAACGTCTTACCCACGTTGCCAGAATCTTCCTATACCGTGCCGGGGTATAGAACTTCTCAACTAAGTGGATCCACTAAACAATAAAATTTCATATAAAAAGTATGATCAAGTACTCATGTTGGCTAGACATGAGTTATGAGGATTTTGAGTTGTCTGAACTCATTGATGTGAGGCCAAAAATATATTTTTTAAATCATTATTTCCTTCACATTTATTATTTGTATTTGTCATTTTTGTGCATATATTTTATGGATTGTTCTAAATAGTGTATTTTATTTGTAGGAGTAAATTGGTGTAAAGATGCAGAAGTTTGGAGCTAAAACAAATTAAAGATTAAAGATTATAGAAGGAAATCAAGCAGACAGCTTGATGGATGAAATTGAATATTATATATATTCAAAAGGTTGGTGGAAAGAATTCGAATTGGTTTCCTTGATGCCACGTGGCAATGGTGAAGACAACAAGAGCATTGTACTGTGAGGCGGTTCGGCAGTGCATTCCACGCAGAAACCAATTCCTTTGGTTTTTGTTTCACAATTTGTTTTGGACTCAATTATTAGGGATTTCTACATCTATATATAGCCCATCAGAATAATTATTAGGAGAGATATTTTTTTTAAAATAAAATATATGTCTTGTGCAAAGTCAATACTTTTTAGAGTTCTTTTGTTCTTTTTTTTTTCTTAGACATAAGTAGCTAAATACCTTTGTTTTGGGGCTGCGGCTATGCGTAGTTGTTGAAAATAAATTGTTTTGAATTATTGTTGATTATCGCTTAAATTACTTTTGTATTCTTATTTTTGTATTTCATGTTTGATCACCGTAAAGATAAATATATTGTCTATTCTTGGACTCGGGAGATGAAAAGGTAGATAGACCAAGGAATACAAAGAGCTCGATCTCTCTTGCATATCACTTGTTCAATTTCGCGTTCAGTATTGACACCTGGATGAACACCGAGCTTGGTTAGTAAATATGATGAAATATAAATGTTCACCAATTGAATCTATCTATCCCTGATCAATGATATTGTTAGAGAGTCAATTGGAGTAGGCGATTAGAGGTTGGGAGATCATGATCATAAAATTAGCCAGTAAATCAGTAATTTGATAACTGTAGTTAATTCATTACATGAGATGTGATACATGAAACCTTAAGCATGCTACAACCGTTGAATTTTCCAACCATTGTAAGTAATTTTATTACATTCAATATTTAAATATAAATCAAACTTTTTTAGCACTTTTAAATAAATTATTAGATTAGTATAATTTAGTAAAATAGTTTATTGACAACTCCTTTGGGTTTGATAATCCGGTTCTTTTAGAGTCACTATATTACTTGCACAACCACGTACACTTGTGTGTGCAATAGGGAGCGACAAGTTTTTGGCACCACTGCTGAAGACTTAGAAATTAACTATTCTTCTTGGTTATACTTTTTGTTTTTAATTATTTAAGTTTTTAATTATTATTATAATTATTTTATTATTTTACAAATACTTGTTTCCTTGAATAATTTTGTACTCTTATTGATATAGATGATTGGGATAAATCATGGTAGGGTGAAGAGTATTCTTATAATGGACACCACTTGAATATCAATTATCCTATATGTCAATATTTGGTGGTCAATGTATACATTGAAACAGTTGTCCTAACTCTTGTTCCCTCCCCGGATGCCCTATTATGATTCTTCTGTTATCTGGGATGTTTGCTAGGGTGATGAAGTGGAGAATATTGAATAAGAGGCGCGCAATATATTTTTAAAATAATTTATATGCATGATATAAACAAATATTCCAAACTCACAGAACTGGAATCAATAATGATGGAACAATAAACAAAAAACATAAAAATGCAGGCAATAATGATGGAACTGCATGCTAACGTTGATGCTGATCAATTGCAAGTTACATACCTAGCTAATACTCAATTAGATGAAGAGATTGAATCCCCACAAGGAAAAAATTATGATGAAGCAGAGATAGTGAGTCAATCTTTACTATAAGAACATACTCAAATTCTAAAGTTTGAAGAGTCTATCAGTGATGGTCTGACATACATGGCAACCCAACTGATAGAAGGAAGAGATGAGCTCACACGAGAAATAGAACAAGTTGGCTCAGATATTCATGACTTGGAGGTTCACTTGAACAAAAGGATTGAAGTTTTTGATGCCCAATCACAAATTTTCATGGATGATGATCAACTAGTGGAGCAAAAAGACAAATTCCATTCATTCAACTATACCTTATTCCTTAGAGTCGATATTGAGAAGGAGTACACAAATTAGAATGTTGTAAATAATGCTTCTTTGGAGTTGAGGCATGTTGGACCTCATTCTAAATATTTTTCAACATTATGCTTGGATAATAACATGAAATTATATTCATCTTATCTAATGGATGTCTAGATGAGGAACAAGTCCCCTACATTCTAAAGTTTTCTAGTCCACGTAGATAAAATGGCATTCCTCACATAAGGGGCAAGAAGTGTAAAATGCGACATATATTACTTGGTTCCCTTATCTTTATACCACCTCACCTAGAGAGGAGAAGAAAAATTGATGCAAAGTTAGGGGGGCAATTCATAAGTTCAAAGTTCAAAGAAAAGTGGTGAACTTACTCGTGTCATGCCGCGACATTAAATTAGGTGTTTATTGGGAGGAAACCCAATTTATAGTGTAGCTTCTTCTTTTTTTCACTATTTTTAGTGTGATTTTATTTAATTTTGCAGATTAGGGGAAGTATGAGAACCCAAAAATTGAAGCAAATGAGCACGTTTTAGTTTAAGAGTGAGGTGCATACGATCCTTGATGAAAATTGACAACACATGCTACTAGCTAGGCCTCAAGGAGTTTTCCTAACCCTTGTTTTGAATTTTAATTAATTCTTGGGGACACAACATCTTTTTGAGTGTGGGGTGGAGGAATTAATTCCTAGTTTATATTGTTTTATTGTGTCTTTTTTTAGGATGAGTTTCTTGGCCCTTGTTTTCTATTCTTTTGCTGAGGATAGTCCCTTTGAACCGAGTATCATTTATTTTATAGGAAGTAAAATTTAATTTTTTATTTTTGTTGGAGAGAAAAGAAAAGACCCTTTTGAGTTGTGTGATAAGATGAGTCCACAAATTGGACTCATTTGGGGCTTTCTTTTGATAGAATTAGTGTCCTCAAATGCATATTTTATCTCAACATCTGATGAAAACCCTTAAGTTTCAGGTATTTGGAGTTTGAGGGAAAGCATGGACACTATTTAGCAAAAGGGAACAAAGGCAGCTGAAAGACTGAAGAAATGAAGATCTGAGAATCGCCGAACCCATTCGGCGAATCACAAAATGGGTCTTATCCTCGCCTTTTGCTCCAGTGTGCTGAGCCCTGAAGGAAAGGATCAAATCGGCGGTGAAAAGGAGCATTCAGTGTATCGCTGAGTAGTTTCGCTAAGTTGTACTATGCCGCCCAATGATCCAAACATGACGATACTGAAGGATAGAACAAGACGGTGATCAAAACCTACCAAAAGGCGGATCGATGAGTTGATCGATTATCCATACTAATTTCGCCGAGTGATCCTTCGCAGCACATTTTCTGGAAACTATAAATACTATTTCAGTTTTTATTCTCAAGGGAGTTTTTTATTGGTATTAAGTTTAGGATACAATTTTGGGGAGAAATATTATCTTTAAGTTTGGAGAGGGTTTCTGAAGAACTTGAAGATTCAAAGGGTTTCAACTCCAAGATTTTGGACTTGGGTCTTGTGGATTCTTCACTTTTGACTTGTTTTAAGACTTAATCTTGTATACCCATTGATGGAAATTGAGATTGGTATACATTTTTACCTCTTTTGCATGTGTAGCTAAAACTCCAATTCTTGGGTGTGATTTTCTGAATGTGGGTTAGATTATCTGTTGTGTCTTGCTTGTTGATGGTTTATTTATTGTGTAAATGTGATTTCATTTAGTAGTTGTGGTGGAAATTAATGAAATTGTAATTGCAAATACGATTTCACCTTTTTGTTTTCAGCTTGCTCAAGAGAGAGGTCGTAAAACTAAGACTACTAAATTGATGGCCGGTGGAGTAGGTTGACATGAGGTTCAACTCGATAGAGTGAACCCTAGTCCTTCTCCCACAAACTCAGCTAGAGAGAGTGAGTGGGCTAAGGTGGAGGCTGTTCTTTATGCGGCATGTGGGTGTCCGAGAGAAACCCATGTTATTCGGGGTAGGTTGATGGAGAGAGAATTTAGCCCCCACTATAGTCTATCCTAGTCACAAATATTCAACGGATTTATTATCAAAAACATGTACCTAATATAGGAAGAGGGACTTGAACATCGCTGCTAGTTTTTTGTTTGGTTTCATCAGCAGCACCATCATGCCTTCCCAGAATGAGTCCATTTTGCGTCATCGTAAGGCATCCTGCCTTGGTTCTATCATGTCCAGGAAGCGCATCGATCTGGGGCTGCTAATTTCACAAGAGATGGACATGAGGGCCAAGCAAAGGCTGACTTCTCTGCCATTCCCAGTTTTGATCACGGAGTTGTGCCAGCATGATGGAGTACCTCAGGATACTGCGAGGGATCTTGAGGTTACCCCATCTTCCTCCACTAACATCCACCGTATTGAGGCAGAGTTCACACGAGAGGAGGTTGACAGGAGAAGAGCAGCTCCGGCAGATATTTCCCCGGAAGTTGATGTTGACTTGTTACCAGCAGAGGCACCTTCGCCTACTCCGGTCTCTAAGCCTTCAGGTACATCCATTCCTTCCTCTTCTTTACAGGTCCTAGGTGCTTCTTCCTCCTCCCAGCCTGCCAGGATTACTCAGGCTATGATCCTGAAGATAAGACAGCTGCCCTATTCAGCGGATGTGAGAGCGACTCGGTTGGAGAGATCCATTCTAGGGATGATCGATAGTGTTATCTTGGTTGCACTAACCCCCCAGAGGGTCTCTATAGATGATCTAGCTACTAGAGTCGCTGCTTGTGAGAGCAAATAAGGGAAGAGATTTGAGGTTTTGATTTTGAAAGCCGAAGTGGCAGATTTGAGGAAGGACGTAGACTATTTTAAGTCTACCGACTTCACCTCATTGATGAGGGGTGCAGATGACGAGGATGCTCTTGAGACCTTGGGGATTCCTCCGGCTACCACCGGAGATGCACAGAGGAGTGGAACAACATATGAGGAGTTAGATGCAGAGACCGACGAGGAGCTGATAGCAGTACATGAGAAAGAGATGATGGAGAGCCGAGAGCAGAGCATATTTAGAGATTTGTCAGATCTTTTGGGGACGATTGTGCAGCCGGTGATCCAGACATCACCGACTAAGACGTCCACAACAGCCCAAGTGGATATGGCACTGCTATTCCCTCTGAGGTGACTCAAGGCACTGATGCCCAAGTCCACAATGCGACACCGGGCACTGAGGTCCCGACAGATGGAGAGACTGCATAGACGGGACATTTCTTAACCTCCCTCTCTGTCTTACTTACTTTTATTGTTGGATACTTTTATTCGCATTTGAGGACAAATGATTTTTGTTTGTGGTGGGGTGAGGCCCACCTTTGTGCATATGTATTTTGTTTATGATTGGGCTTTGTGCTTAAATTGTGTTAAATACTACTTTCTGTGGATGTTTGAGCTTGTGGCTCCTTTTATTTTAATTGCAAAATGATTTTGACCCGTCCGATAATCTTTGGCACCTCTCGTGTGTTGAATGTGGTTGTTGTTTTGCAAAATTTGAGTCTCGGTTCTAATCAATACCAATGACTTGAATAGTGCTCTCAATCAAACGAACATGAATATGCGGCTACGATGAGGCCAAATGAAGTTGCATAGACAATATGTGAAGTCTTTGCATCTCGTTATGACTAGGCTTTTATCAAATTGATTCTCTTGTGATGATTGTTGCACACTAGCTAAAGTGTGGAGTCTTGTTTGACTTATAGTGTCAATGCCTAGTGTGATGATTTACTTGTGAACTGTGCATGATGAAACCTAGAATTTTCCTCGTTGGTCCGGTCAACTAAGTTATGCTATCTATTGAGATGATCTTAGGCAACTTCTAAGAGTGTGAGCCAATTTGACATATACCTCTTATGTGGCCGACCTTTTGAGTATGTGTGAACCTCTTTTGAACACCCCTTGAGCCTTACCTTTCTTTGGAAGAAACTTGTTGAAAGTAATGACTTTTCTTTATCCATTACCCCTAATCCTCATAAAATTGTGGTTAGTTGAATAGCCAACTTAGGCCAAAAGCCTAAGTTGGAGCTGTGGTGAAAAGACAGGGGTGAGTCAAGAAGTGCAAGGAAAGTCTCCTCTTACCCATGGTTTTGAGAAAAATGGAACCCCTCCATATTAAAAAAAGAGAGAAAAGAGAAAGAAAAAGAAAAAAAGAATGAAAAAGAAAGTTGTGAAATAAAGTACAAAAGAAATGATCAAATCGGTGGTAAAAAGGAGAAGTCAGCGAATCACCGAGCACTTCTGCGAAGCTGTACTATGTTGCCCAGTGATCCAAACATGACAATACTGAAGGTTAGAGCAAGACAATGATGAAACCTACCAAAAGGCGGATTGCCGAGTTGATCGGCGATCCCGATTAACTTCGCCGAGTGATCCTTCGTAGCACATTTTCTGAAACCTATAAATACTAGTCCAGTTTTTATTCTTAAGGGAGTTTTTTATTGGTATTAAGTTTAGGATACAACTTTGGGGAGACAATATTCTCTCTATGTTTGGAGAGGGTTTCTGAAGAATTTGAAGATTCAAAGGGTTTCAACTCCAAGATTTTGGACTTGGGTCTTGTGGATTCTTCACTTTTGACTTGTTTTAAGACTTAATCTTGTATACCCATTGATGGAAACTGAGATTGGTATACAGTTTTACCTCTTTTGCATATGTAGCTAAAACCTCAATTCTTGGGGTGTGATTTTGTGAATATGGGTTAGATTATATGTTGGGTTTTGCTTGTTGATGGTTAATTTGTTGTGTAAATGTGATTTCGTTTTGTAGTTGTGGTGGAACTTAATGAAATTGTAGTTGCAAATACTATTTCACCTTTGTTTTTTCGGCTTGCTGGAGAGGGAGGTCGTAAAACTAAAACTACTAAATTGATGGTCGGTGGGAGTGGGTCGACATGAGGTTCAGCTCGAGAGAGTGAACCCTAGTCCTTTTCCCACACACTCAGCTCGAGAGAGTGAGTGGGCTAAGGCAGAAGTTGTTCTTCATGCGACAATTGGGTGTCCGAGAGAAACCCATTTTATTCGGGGTAGGTTGCTCGAGAGAGAATTTACCCCCACTATAGTTTAGCCTAGTCACAAATATTCAACGGATTTATTATCAAAAGCATGTACCCAATAGTTTAGTTTATCTCATATTCCTATCACATCCCAAGAGTCTCATCTCCTTGATTAATACTCTTTGCAATTTTACTTGTTTTTATTTGCTTGTTTACAAAACCCCCCATTGATAACTGACACTCGAGTCAAACCCTTTAATTTGTTCTGTCTTCAGTCGATAAAGTCTTTAGCTACGGTTAGCTTTAGCACTTTTGTGCCTAATCACTAATTTTCAGAAACCTCTCCCTTCGGACTCCACCCTAACCCTTGGTTGGGTTACTATACTATTGTACGATTGTAGACACTTGCATTGGAAGTTGTGTCTTGATTACGCAAACATCATGATACTTACTATTAAGCCTAATTTTTAGTTGTACTTTCTTGTGAATGATTGATTGCTAATGAAATTGCACTCTTTGACACCTAGGCTCATGGTTGTGACTTTGTATACAAATTATTTTATTTTGTAGTTTTTTATGATCATGTCTGTAACACCTCGGTCTTAGAAAGAGCTAAATCTAGAAAGAACTAAATTGGAAAGAGCTATATTGAGATTTGTTCAAGTTACTCTTAAATTGTGAGTTTTGGGTCAACTTGAAACGATCATAACTTTCAGCACAGGATGATTTTGGTGGCCCATGAGATATCAAATCGAAGGTGGTTGAGTCCTCTTTCCAACGCCGAGAAGAGGTATTTTGGTCTTTTCCTTACCACACTAGGGCTGCACATTTTTTAACCCTTTAAGGGGTCTAAACTGATTGGAATCAGTTTTAGTCATTCCAAAAGAGCATAGGATTTTTTAGAGATAAGTTCAAGAGGAGAAAAAGAAGTACGTTCAAGATTTTTGCAAGCTTTGAGGAATTTTTCCAAGAACTTGGATCCTACAAGGTATGTAAGCTTTAATAGTGTTGGGTTTGTTATCCCTCACACCAATCATGTAAACTTTTACGCATGAATTCATTCTTGAAGTAGATTATTGAGTTATTGAGTTTAATTGATAATGGAGATCCTTGAGTCCTTTAGGTGAGGATATTTACGAATGAGATGAGTCTCTTGATAGAGTTTTGGGTGGGTTTCATTGAAAATTATTTGGGTTTCTAAAATCTAGTGATATTGGACCATGGAATTGAAGAGGGTATGATTTGAATCGAGTTTGGGAGAGTAAGAAAAGATCGGGCAAAAATAAGCGCCCAAGTCCGCATCGCGGATACGTTTTTAAATTTCAGCTTCGAGATAGTCACCCCCTCTCCATGAAGCGGAGAGGATACGGAGTCCTCTGTCTAAAAAATTATTTCGCGACCAAAAATTTAATTCATCCTACGCGTCATGCCAGTGTTCTCCAATTTTTGTCTTCGTTTGCTTCTTATTATCAACTATAAAAACCTTCCTAAATCATTGAGAGATCCTAAATTCTAATCATAGCTCTGAAATTTTCATATCAAATCAAAGTAATGATTAAGAGTAAAGTTCGAGAAAGTTTGTTGAGTCATTTTGAGAAGTCTTCTACAATTATTTTTAACTTGTTTTAAGACTTGAGTAAATGAGTATGAGGGTGAGGGGAGTTGAGTTCATCTATATCTATCTAACTATATTACGTTAAAAGCATGAACTCCTAACTTGAATGTTAAAATACTAAAATATCCCTAACTTAGGTTGTGACTTTTTCGATTAGTTGTGACTTTTCCAATAAGTTGTGACTTTTTTCAAAAGGTTGTGATATTTTGATGAGTAGTGACTTTTCCAAAAAGTTGTGACTTTTTCAATAAGTTGTGACTTTTTCGATCAATTGTGACTTTTCCGATATGTTGTGACTTTTTTCAAAGGGTTGTGATTTTTCGATGGGTTGTGACTTTTACAATGAGTTGTGACTTTTTCAATAAGTTGTGACTTTTCCAAAGGGTTGTGACTTCTCGGAAAGGTCATGACTTTTCAGATAAGACACAAAAAACACTTGTTCATACTACCCTTTGTTGACTATAAATAGAGGGGCTTCCTCTCATTTTTCAACCACAATTTTTTGTAATCTTCTACTCTTCTTGCATTTTAATTTTTTTGTGTTCTTTGTTATGGTTGAGAGAGTTCAAAGTTTAGCGGAATATGAGGTACCACTGCTCTGATGAAGTAAATCATCTATCCTAAGAGGGTATATTCCATAACCTCGAGTACTTGAGAAAAATAATTTTGATGATATAATAATTAATATTTTGCTTAATATATTAATTAGTATGTAACGCTCGAATATATGAAGTTAACATGATGTAGTCTAAATTCATTTTTTTTGTTAACGATTTCTCTTGTGATGTAGATATATGCTTCTTAATATCTTTTTCCAAAATATAGATTTGTTTTTTTTATGCTCAAGACAAAAGAATGACTTTATTTATCAATTCTCCTTATGTAATTTAGATTGTCAGGAAGTTTGCTTCAAAATAGTTATTACTATATGAACATTAGCTCTTTTGTTTTACGTATTTACAATTTCTTAATATTCCAGTATTTTAGACGAAGAAAAGATCATATGACTTGTAATAACGCCAGTTGAAGTTTGTATCAGTTTAATTTTTGTTATTTATTTAATAGTTAGTTTTTATGAGATAAATATTTTCATTAATGCAAACTTATATTTATATTGGGTCTTTCCTTATATTAACTTTTGACCAATAATTTTTCATATTATTATACCGCCCCTATATATGTAAGTGTTGTTACTTTTCCTTTGACGAATCATGTTTGGTTGAATAAATTGAAAATCATTTACAAGTATATGAACTCTATCTTTGTTGGATGTAACATGAACATGTGATTATATATATGATTTCATAAATACAATATATTCTTTTAATTCTTCTGGTGGAAAAAAAGGAAACCTTTCTCAGTTATTGTAGTTGTTCTCTTCACATGTTCATATGACATCTAAACAGTTTAACGTGGAATACACGTGCAAAGCACATCTGGTTAGATGACAAGAAAGATACACAACAAATATCAACTATAAAGTAATATTAGTGAGATACGACACATTACATGATTGAACCTCATCAAATTGAAACAAATATATACATTCTTGCATTTAACTAAAAAAAAATTTCATTGATCATCTTCATAGGTTTGCGTGAATAAGAGATATATATGACGATACACATTGAACATTCACAAAAGAATGTGCAATATTATTTTGTGCTAAACTTATTATTCAAATTTTCACTAAAATAAGCAATACTATTTACTATAACATATATTTTCTGAATTGGTAATCACGTGCAACGCACGTGTCAAAAATCTTGTCTTCCAAAATGAGTATGAAGGGACTAAATATTGTGAAGTATGTAGCACTTTTACATTTAAAACGAGAAGAAACCTTGATTTCTAAATGAGATACTGAGGAGTTTTTTTGAGAATTATCTCTTTTAAGAGAACTTTTGAGTAATCATCTCAAATTTAGGAGGATATATGTTTTCTTTAAAACATATGAGCATGAGTTATATATTATTGGAGTAGTATTGAGCACCGATATGAGGATGAGTTCAGAAAACTCAAAATCCTCATTAACAATGTATGCCAACATGGGTAAAGGATAATACTTTTTAGATGATTCTTTATTGCTTTTAAGAATACCTTAGAGGATCCACTTAGTTGAGGATGTCCTATACTCCAACAAGGTATAGGACAATTATGGCAGCACGTGCGAGACGTTGTATCATCACATATCTCATAGTGATGGCTGTCGGTTAGAAAATCTCTCAAATAAGAGTAAAGAGTTTATTATTGTATTTTTATAAACATTGAGTTATTATCTACGGTTTTAAAAGCTTTCATTATACTGCATATTAATTGTTTATTTCATACTGAATTGAGTTGAGTATCCTTGAGTTGACGTGAGTATGTTCTTCTTTTTTATCAGTTCAAGCTTATGTCTATGCTTTAGAGTTCCCCTTACATGCTCATACATTTAATGTACTGATGCCATTTGGCCTGCATCTTTCATGATGCATATACAAGTATTTAGGGTCATCAACAGGTGATCAATGATACCACTTGCAGTTCCAGATTTGCTTTGGTGAGCCTCTTTGCTTCCGGACGATTCCCTATTTATCTTTCAGTCTTGTTAGGATGTCGTGGGTCTTATCTGGACGTCTATCATAGTATTTTGAGGCTTTGGAGATAGTAGTGCTTTTAAAAGTCTTTTTCATTTGCATTGTTAATGTTTAAGACTTGAGTTGCGTTCTTTTGGCTAGTTGAATGTTTCCATACATTTATGAGTTTATTTATTTTTAAGACAAATGAGTAAGTCTTTACATTTGAGTTCAAATGTTGTCAAGTAAGCCTTCCGCTGAGTATTGAGCCAGGATAAGGGTTCGCTTGGGGACCAACAATGGTTCTCGAGTGCCAGTTATGTCCATGGTGTACACTCGGGGAGTGACAATGTCTCTCTTAGAAGTTGAATTGATCCATCTTGCTTGATAATTTTTTCATGGGTGGTGAGAACTATTTTATTCCATGTTTTGCATCATAGTCTGGAACTTACCCTGCATGTTATTGAAGTGAAATAAAAAGTGTTTCTTTGTTTAGGAGATGATAATAGGTTTTCTTTGATTTGTCTTCTAAATTTTAGCATTGTAAGATATTATATCACTAGTTAGCCCTTTTGAGCCTGTAACCTTTCGTTGGTAGCCACATTTTTCCCTTAACGATTTTGTTAAATCCCTAGTTCTTGCACCTTGCTTCCTTAAGCAATGTAGCATAGAATTATTATAATTATTAATTCTGAAATAAAGGGATTCTTGGGTGTAAAAGATAATCAATGATAGCTACAAATTAATAAAAACCCTCTTTGAAAGAATACGATTTGAAAAAGAAAAGAAAATGATGCTCTTGTTGAAAATAATAATAATAATAATAGTAATTTTGGAAAAAAATTTATTGAAGCATGTTTGAGATGATGAGAATTACTTGTGAAATAAATGTTGAAGAGAAGACTAAATATAAAGAAAAGAAAATAATGAGTGATGAAGTCTAAAAGTGCAAAGTTCTTAGGGAAGTGTAAGTCACTATTATATTGTCACGACCCAAACCGTCGTGATTGGTCCACACTAACCCTCCGGTGGGGAACCATTACTACAACCAAACTAAGCAACTTAACCAAAAACTAAGCATTTAAATATACGGAAGCATGTTTAAATGACTAAGAAATACGGAGTTACCATAAAATCCGAAAGTTCAACAAAAACAACTAACAAACTATTGCGGAAGTTAACACCCTAGAACTGAAAGTCATTGTACCAGTACTACTAACCAACAAGTGTAAAAGAAAAGGGTACAAACCCAAAACTAAACATACGAATAAATCTAATTAGAGGTCTGAGTAAACTCCAGAAGTTCAACAAAAACAACTAACAAACTATTGCGGAAGTTAACACCCTAGAACTGAAAGTCATTGTACCAATACTACTAACCAACAAGTCTAAAAGAAAAGGGTACAAACCCAAAATTAAACATACGAATAAATCTAATTAGAGGTCTGAGTCTGTAAAGAATGGACTCAACAATAGAGGACCCATGGCAGCCTGAAAGAACTGGCTCACCATTGAATCTGGTCTCGATCAGTGATCTCCTCACTGTGGTCTATTAGTAGCCGCCAGAAGATGCCCTGTACTCAACAAAGAAGGAGTAAGTGGAGTATTAGTACACAAACCATAGTGTACTGGTAGGATCACACGGCTATTCCAATAAGCGAAACATAGGCAAGCAATCACAACACAGTAAACACACATATACAGAATACATAAATCAGTCATTATTTCAAGAGCAACATACAGTTCCCAATATCAACGACAAAAGACATGAATGTAATTATCACAATGGTCCTCTCATGGAACCCACACCCAACTGTTAGTGTGTCAGAACGTGACACCCGATCCAATATATGTGTCGAAACGTGACACCAGATCTAATATATGTGTGAAGCGTGACACCCGATCCAATCAGCACAACCACAATCACAATCACACCTGTAATGAACATTACTCATAGTTATACAACCAAGTATTAGGTTTATGGCATTCAAACGTTCACACATACTCATTTTCATTGGACTTGATTCACATTTCCCTATACACATACATGCATGCATACACCGAAGAAATTAACTGGAATATATCACACAAACAGGAAATCAAACCATCACCTACTTTGAAACCAAGCTTGAATCCTTCTAAGACACTTGAGCATTCCCTTTCTGGATTCGTTCAACTTGTTCTTGGTCTAAAAACAATCAATTAAAACAAGGATCAATAATCCAGGCCTAATTTACCCGGATAATAATCAATATATCTATCCATGGTTAAACCCAACATCCTAATATTTAATTAGGGTTTTTCCCATTACTAACTTTAGGTCAAAACCCTCCCCCAATGGTAATTACCCTAGAATCTAAGTTCTACGGATCAAAAGACGGATTATGAGTGTAATAATCTTACCTTTACTACTATAAATTGTGGGAAACTGTCAAGAACTTTCCCTGGGTCATCTCTTAGCTTTCAAGCACGAAGGTTTGTAGAAAATAACGTTTCGGGGGTATTTACCCGATATAAGTTGCGACTGTCCCACCACAGCGGTCCCGCCCTGGCAGAACTTACCCGTCCTGGTGGCTTGCACGAAGATGAAAAGTCGGAATTTCAGTTCCAAACTCCCATTTCACAATACACCTTCAACCCTTGACGTTTAACAACTACCCATTCACACTATGATCAGTTTCGGGAGTTCTACTCGCTAGAATTCGATTCCGTAAAGCCGTACGGTCTCCCTAATGTCTTGGCTAACCATTCATGTGATCAGATTCATAATTAAATCTCCCATACATTACCATATTTACCTAGACCTCACCTTACTCAGATTTCATCCAAATCTGGACTAGGCTAGGAATTCCCAAGTCACTACTCAAAAGTTTTCTTGCCCAAATTCTTTCCCCATTGGCTTTTCCATAACGACGGGAACATGTCGTTACAATACATACCAATTTACCCATCACTTATCCTCGAGTGATAAACTAAGAAAAACTGGCTTAAGTAAGAGTAGAGTAGTACCTGAATTGTTGAACAACAGGGGATACTTGTCTCGCATGTCCTTCTCGATTTCCCTAGTATCTTCCACAGCCGGACGATGCTTCATTAAACTTTCACGGACTTTATCTCCTTGGTCCTCAGCTTCTGGATATCACGATTAAGAATTGCAACCGGTTCCTCCTCATATTGAAGGTCTTTATCTAAAAATATTGAGTCCCATTTTATGATATAGTCCCCGTCCCCATGATTCTTCTTCAACATGGACACATGAAACACTGGATGAACTCCAAAAAAGCTATGAGGTAAAGCCAACCTATAATCCACTGGCCTTACACAACCAAGAATCTCAAATGGTCTAATGTATCGAGAACTAATCTTGCCCTTCTTGCCGAATTTCATCACTCCTTTTATGGGTGACGCTTTAAGAAGGACTTGTTCACCGGCCTGAAATGCCATTTCTCTTACCTTACGGTTTGCATACTTCTTCTATCGACTCTGGGCAGCTAGAAGCTTACCTTGGATCTTCTTACCTTATCCTGAGCATCTTTCACCAAATCCACCTCCAAAGGTTTCACATCTCCAGCCTCAAACCATCCTATGGATGATCTACATCCCCTCCCATAAAGTTCCTCAAATGGTGCCATGTAAATGCTGGAGTGGTAATTGTTATTATAGGAGAACTCACACAAGGGTAAGAACTTGTCCCAATATCCTCCAAAGTCAATCACACTTGCCCTCAACATGTCCTCTAACAGTTGAATACTCTTCTTTAACTGCCCATCCGTCTGTGGATGCAAGGCTGTGCTAAAAGTGAATTGATTGCCCAACTCCTCATGCAATTTTCCCCAAAGCATTAGATGTGAACTGTGTACCGCGGTACAGAATGATAGAAAGGGGCACTCCATGCAACCTCACTATTTCCTTCATCAGTCTGTCAACCACTACCCAAATAGAGTCAAACTTTTCCAAGGTCTTGGGGAGATCCAACCACGAAATCCATATCTATCCTTTCCCACTTCCATTTTGGGATTGACATTCGCTAAACCAAACTTGCAGGCCATAGGTGCTCATACTTTACATGTTAACAATTGTGGAACTTAGCTACAAACTCGGTTATGTCTTTCTTCATGCTAGGCCACCAGTTAAGTCATTTCAAATTTCGGTAAATCTTGGTCACACTCGGATGAACGGAATACCCAAACCGTGGGATTCTGTCAACATCTTTTGAATCAATCATACACTCGGGGAACACAATATTCTCATTTAAAACTGAGGACAACCCCCGCATCAAGAGTCGTATATTGTTCTTTGCCTGACATTGTCTTCTTTTTGAGCTCATTCAAACTCTCATCCTCAAAATGTTTGGCCTTGATCTCCTCAATGAATGTGGGCCTAACCTCAATGCTAGCTAACACCCCACCTTTTTCAGAGACCCAACCGAATGAACTTAGATTCCAAGTTTTGAATTTCCTTGGCCAAAGGTCGCTTGGATACACCCAAGCAAGCTAGACTACCTATACTCACTGCCTTTCGGTTTAATGTATCTACCACCACGTTAGCATAACTCGGATGATACTAGATGGAAACATCATAATCCTTGGGTAACTCCATACACCTTCGCTGTCTCAAATTCATGTCCTTCTGAGTGAATACATGTTGTAGGCTATGGTTGTTAGAAAATACCTCACACTTGACACTATAAGGGTAATGCCGCCAGATCGTGAGAGAAAACACTACCGCTGCCAACTTCAAATCATGTGTCGGGTAATTTTGGTCATGCCCCTTCAACTACCGCGATGCATAAGCTATGACATTCTTATCCTGCATCAACACACCACTCATTCCCGAATTTGAAGCATCACAATAAACAATGAAATCTTTACCTTCCACCAGTAGTGCCAAAATAGGTGTTCTTCTCAGAAGAGTCTTGACCTTTTGAAATGTAACACCCCGTATCCGAAAATAGACCAGATTACAGATTTCTAGTGTTGCAGGTGGCATTCATGGGCACCATCCACGGACTATAGGAGGACCCACGGCTCGTGGTTCGTGTCAGCAAACTCCACCAGAACTCAGCTAGAAATTCAGCCAAGTGTTGACCCACGGCCGGACCTACAGTCCGTAGGTCAGGTCACAGACCGTGGTTCGTGTCCGTGGATCGATGCCCTTAAAGACCAGCTTCAGTCCGGATTGACGATTGACCAGTACGGACCATCATTCGATGCACGGTCCGTAGGTCTTATCGTAGGTGAGGGTAGGAGCCAGTTAGATGAAAATTGGGATTGCGTCAACTTCAAATAGTCATAACTCTTAGCACAAAAGGAATTTTGTGTCCCATGACCTATGATATGATAGATAATTGAACCCTCTTTCCAACGCCAATGAGTTTGCTAAGATCCGACCTCCGAGTAAAAAGTTATGCTCATTTTAGTGAAGCCCTGTCGAGTAGACTTGACCGACGATCTGAACCTACGGACCGTAGATGGAATGACGGCCCGTCAGTACCGTCCGTCAGTCACTCCGACATCAGTTAATTCAGGGGTCTTTTGGTCTTTTCCTATTTCGTTTAACCCGTAAGATACGTCGTTTAGACCCTAAAGGCATAATACATAAAGAGGACCTTTAACTTGACATCAATTCA
Organism: Solanum lignicaule; assembly: GCA_029582545.1. Lineage (NCBI taxonomy): Eukaryota > Viridiplantae > Streptophyta > Magnoliopsida > Solanales > Solanaceae > Solanum > Solanum lignicaule. The sequence continues at coordinate 2,858 of JAJOOF010062946.1, read as the reverse complement.
CAACTATGACCCTAAACTTTGCCAGTGCACAAGTAGGCACTTCAACTATCCAAAAATTTAACAATTAAACACTCTAATCCTACATGGCAAAGTGCGTGAAACACACTTCAATTAGGCGCGTCAGTGGTAAAAATAAAGGCCTCCAACAGTAAAAAAAAGGCATAAATGACACTTCTACCCTTAATGAATCTCTTTTATATATATATATATATATATATATATATATATATCTATTTCCCTTTTTAAATCAAAATCTCACTTTACTCTCTTCTTTCTAATTTCTTCAACAACTTTTGCCATTTTCCTCTCTTTCTTCACAATTTTCTGCTCATTGAAATGACATCAAATTTTTTTTGTCATTGTGGAAAAAGAGCTTTAATGAAGATTTCTTGGTCCGTAAATAACCCAGGTCGCTGGTTTCTTGGATGTGAAGATGGTCGGGTAAGGTTTCATTTTAGATGACCTTTTTTTTGTTTAAATTCTAGCATTCAAGATACAATTTTATGATTATTTTGTTGCTTCTTAAACAGGCTGGATGCAAGTTTTTCAAGTGGTGCGAAATTGATTATAACGAACAAGCTAGAACTGTTATTTCGGGATTACAAAAAAGGATAAGACAACATAATGAAGAAAAGGAAAAAATTAGGAGAAAATATCGAGTTTTGTTGATCGTTGTGATCCTATCTTGGATTTATAGAGAGTTCTTTATGTAGTGATTGTTACGTATGTTGATTTTGGGTACTTTGGTTGGTTGCAGGAGTCATTTTGGGATCATAATGTAGTTTTCTTTGGGTTGATAACGGCCTACTGTAAAGAAGTTTTTAAGTAAATGGAAATGAAAGATTGTAAATTAGTTGTTGAATAATTGTATGTTAGTTTTGCAAACGTATCTTGATACTCCAAAATATTTGTAGACGTAACTTCTGCTGCTAATTGACAATTTTTGGATGTAATTGGAGAAGAACAAACACTAACGAAAACAAAAGAACTATATTGACACAGGGACATGTAATAAAGGTGCTATGATATTCTTCAAAAGCTAGTATAATTGGCAAAACAATTGGCTCTTGAAGATGTTTATGTGGAGCACAAAAGCAACACCAATGTACAATTGGCAAAACTCATGTTTCTTGCTTCAATGCTGCTGTAACCTACAGATAATAGAGCAACTTGTATGCTTTTTGTTTTAACAACAGAAATTAAAAGGAAAATCTTATAATATAACAGCAGCTCCGCACATATTACATCGATCAGTAAAATAGCTCGCATCCACATACTACATCAATAAAATAGCTCATACCCATATGAAGCTATATCTAATAAAACAACTCAAACTCACATAGTATGTACTAAACATCAATAAGGTTTTCCATAACAAACACCAAAAAGCTTTACAAAATATCAACTTAACCTCCATAAAACATGCCTCATAGCCATAATAACCTTAAAAGAGTTGTCTAAAGGCAAATATACATCAAAATATCCAAAAGTACATCAAAATGATCAAAAGTGGAATAATTTATAGGCAAATCTAAATGCCACTAGCACTGTTTTACGTGAATTATGCCTTCAAAAAATATATATCAAAATAAGCAAAAACAGAGTTGTCCAAAGTGTAACCATATCACTAGCATAATTGAACTCTCATGGTACCCATTTAGATTTGATTTGAATTTTTTTCCGTTGTTGCATTTGTTGAAGCTGATTTCCCGTCATAGCTTCTTTTCCTTTCCATTTCAAACCAGGTGGCTTGAATCCAAGATCTACATTTGTTTGTGATGCATCCTTTAATGTTGTCCCACTTGAGATAACTCTTTCACTTGATCTCCCGGGCTATATAATTCATATACATTAGGTTACCTATACATTACTCTTTATATATAAATAAAGATGAAAAAAAAGCAAGTTAAGAACACACATACATTAATGACTTGTCTTCCAGATTGTATATCTGTGTAAACACCAAATCCAACATCTCTTCTACTCTTCCTTCCAAATGAAGAAGATGCCCTTGTAGAAGAACTATTTTTCTGCTTTTTTCTTCCTTCAACTCTTGAAGTTTCTGGACATAAAGAAGTGGAATGTTGAGTGCTAGACTGACTCACCGATGGTTGTGAGGGTTGTTGACGAGGTTGTTGAAAAGGCTGCTGATAGGGCTGTTGAAAAGGCTGTTGACGAGGCTGTTGAGAGGGCTATACAATAAGAAAAAGATTTAGAAGTCTAAAAATGATTATGTAGAAAAAAAATATCAAATACAGTACTTACCACTGATTTACAGGTCCTTTTATTATGCCCAACTTGATGGCATTTGGAGCATGTCATTTTTACTCCATTTTTTGATGCTTTCCCCCACTTTTTTTTTCTTGGTTCATCTTTATCTTTTCTTCTACATCTGCCTGGTCTTCCGGGCATTGGCTTGACTTCAGGGGGCTCTATTTGTGGGTTATTGGTTTCCGGCCACATTTTCATATTAGAGATAGGCTGTAAGAAGTACTTATAAGCACGTAGGAATGTATCTTTTCGGTACCAATGCTCTACATAATTTTCTGGTTCTTGTCCAATGTGATACAAGGCACAAACTAGATGTTGGCAAGGGATACCTTTCAACTGCCATAACCTGCAACTACATGTTTTATTAGCCATATTGACTATGTGCCTATATTCTCCTTCCAGAATCTCAAATCCAGTGTCATGGTTCCAATTCACCTTTAGCTTCCTACCAATCTCTTTGTTTATTTCTAAAGTTAGTCTTGCCATGGGACTGATCCAAGTATCGACAAACTTGATCATATCTCCATGTCTATCCATCATTTTATGTCTAATATCTTCAAGCATACTAATCACAGATTTATGCCTAG
>JAJOOF010062945.1:0-23394 GCA_029582545.1 Solanum lignicaule | reverse complement strand
CAATAGGAAGGAGTTGTTGCATTAAAATATGGCAGTCATGACTCTTCAACCCATGCATTGTGCGTTGCTTGAGATCAACACAACTTGAGATATTTGAAGCATACCCGTCTGGCACTTTCACATCTTTAACACTTGTAAGAGGATGTCTTTTTGTGTGTTACTCAATGTGAAACATGCAGGAGGAAGATAATATTTTCCATTAGCCTTTTTCTTAAGATGCAAAGCTTTTCGGATACCCATCTCTTGTAAATCTAAACGGGAATTTAAATTATCTTTTCCTTTTCCATCAACATTCAATAATGTCCAAAATATATTGTCAAAAACATTCTTTTCAATATGCATCGTATCAAGATTATGACGAATCATATTGTCTTTCCAATATTCCAACTCAAAAAATATGCTCTTTTTGTTCCATATATTTTGCACCAAATTAGCAACATCATCCCATTTCCTTTTACGAGATTTGGCAAATAGATCTTTACCAAATTTATTTTTAATATTATTCAATTGCTTAAGAATCTCAATTCCCGTCAACCGTTTAGGTGCTCCATCTAACTCCACAAGGCCATTGAATGCAACTTTATCTTTTCGAAACTTGTGTCCATGAGATAACCATCGCCTATGAGACATGAAACAATATTTTCTCCCATTTTTCAATCTTGTAGATTTAGTTTTGGCAAGACAACATGGACAAGCATATCTAGTTTTCACACCATATCCTGATAAGTTACCTAACGCTGGAAAATCACTAATTGTCCAAAGCAATGCTGCACGCATTTGAAACATGTGATTGTTTGATGCGTCATAAGTGGCAACACCAACCCACAATTCTTGTAACTCATCAACTAAAGGTTGTAGATAGACATCAATATCATTACCTGGTGCACGAGGACCATCAATAATAGTTGATAAAATCATATATGGTTGTTTCATGCACAACCATGGTGGCAAATTATATGGAATCAAGATAACAGGCCATGTGCTATGTGAGATAGACATAGACTTAAATGGACTAAAGCCATCTGAAGCCAATCCAAGTCTAATATTTCGAGGATCTCGAGCAAAATCTGTATGCGCTTCATCAAATTTCCTCCAAGCAATACTGTCTGCAGAATGTCGCATTACCCCATCTCTAGTGCGACCTTCAGCATGCCATCTCATTTGAGTAGATGTTTTAGCCGACATAAATAGTCTTTGAAGTCATGGTATTAATGGAAAATATCTAAACACCTTTGATGGAATTTTTGATGTTTCTGAACTAGAATTAACTGATGCACCTTTGAACATTTGGACATGCATGTATCTTTTTATATTCAAGTCCTAAATCTTTAATAATCTTCTTTGAATCATAGAAGGACTTGGGCAATGTTTCACCTTCTGGAAGCACATCTTTTAGCAACTCTAATAGCATGGAAAATGATTTGTTACTCCATCCATTGTGACACTTTAAGTGTAATAGACGAACAAGGAACGCAAGTAGTGAATACTTGCTTCCAGGATATAACTCACGTTCAGCTTCTTTCAGTAAGCGAAAGAATTCTTCAGTCTTCTTATCAAAACCCATGTTATGTTGATTTGGCCCATCAAATCCTTCAGCACTAGTGTTCATATCAACAAAATTAGATGTAGGAGGAATTCCAAATGCTTCATGTAACATGTCTTGCATCTCATCACCTTTATCTAACTGATTGATCAATTTTGATGAAAATAGCTCCTCACCATGATAAATCCAACTAGTGTAACTAGTTAGAAATCCATCAACCACAATATGTTCAACAATCAAATCTTTTCGAACAAATTTCATATTACGACACTTTCGACATGGACACAATATTGCAGATGCATCTGGCCTATCTAAAGATGCAAAATGAAGAAACTCTTTGGCTCCATTCTCATATAAAGGATCAAGCCTATTCAATATATTTATCCAACTTTTATCCATTAAGTATATAACCTATACATATAGCAAACAAGAATTATACCCTCATACTATTAAAGACTAATACCTCCATACTATTAAAGAAAACAACAAAACACATACTAACCTGCAAAGTCCACACAAAGAGTCCTGAAATTGATATGCAGTCGACTGACAGGAAAAAATATTACAACATCACAGATAGACTCAAGGCAGCATCATTACCAAGAAGAAGAGCCAAATTAGCAAGAAGAACAGTGGGAAACTCAAAAAAAAAAGAATAACAAAAACAATACAAACAATGAGGAGAGACCTAAGAAACCTCAAGAACAGATGGATCAGGTAGATTTCCAGAAAAGTCACAGTCATATAGGTAAAAATATTATTACTCATAACTCTTATACTGATCTTGTTGAACCAAATTAGTCCAACAGTCAAGGTACCGGCTAGGAAAACATGATTTGTTTGAGAAGGAAATTCAAAGGCTTCGAAGATCACAAGTATTGACTCAATGCTCCCATTACCCCTCACCCCTTTAGATAATTGTTTAAATCTTGTGAAAGTTGTTGGAGTGTTGGATGGAGGGTTGGAGGAGAATATTACTAACTTGCTGATGGTGATTTTTCCCCTGTTCTCAGGGAAGGCCAAAGTTTGTACCTTTCATTGATGAATTGATGGAATCTACTATGCAGATATACAAAACTTCTTTTGCTTTTAGGAATAGGTAATGTAGTTTTGGTGGATTATCTTAAAATAATGCTTGGAAAATTGCAATGTCGTTTTTGTCATATGTGTTGTCCTTTTCCATATTTGTTCTTTGTACTATCTGAGTGGGGCTGATTCAGGAAAAGAAAATGTTCATTATTCTTGTTTTTAACCTTAAAGCCACAATACTTCAACATCTTCTTGAAAATGAATTAATTTTGGTTTTCACCTAATATGTTCATCTCATCTGGAGTACTAAATGTCACAGTTTTCATTTATTGGTTGTCTCATACTATTTTCTTATATTAGTATAGTTAGTACTGGTAATTAATTGAGTTCTGTTGTAGCTATTCTTATTTTCAATTATTGTCATTGTTGCAGAGAATTCCCAATTGAGAATGGGAAGGCATTGCAGTTCATTTACAGCAGCAAGCAGTTCAAGACAAAAGGGGTTTGGCAGCTGGAACTGCAACTACCAACGTATATCGTAACGCACATTTCAAGAAGACAATGAAGGCAATGCAAACCCCTTAGGAAAGATAACCATTAGCTTAATAGCATCCTAATATCTTACTCTTCGGATGCCATTAAGAAAAGATAGCCATTCTTAAAGCATGTCTCTAGCACACATAGCAGCAAATGGAAAAGAACATAATACCTTAATGTAATTTCTAAGTTATAAACATGAAAAGAAACTACTTAATAAACATGAAAGCTTTAAAAATAATACGAAAAGAGAGGAGTTGAGAAGAGCAGTTTCTGAACTCCAGTGGTTTTTCTTTCTTTGCTTTTCATCCCTCCATTGATTCTAAGGAAAGTCATGCTCAATCAAGGGAGGAATAATCAATCACATGAGTCCCCAAACCAAATCAAACAAGCCAATTATTGCAGCAAACAATCGATTAACAAATAGAAAAGGTGCATCTATTAACAATTTTCCAGTGCATCCATCAACTGTAGTAGTCAATTTGCTTTGTACAGGAGGAGGGGAACTCATTAAGAACCATTACATTAATAACCACATCATCATTGACTATATCCTTTAAATGAGCTATCTTTTCCATATCTATTACTTCTCCAATAACAAGATCAAGTCTTACAACTTTCTCAACTAGCAAATATGCAAAGGCTGCTTATGGTAGAGCATCCAAAAATTTAACCAGTACATTTGTATTACTATTAGTGCTAATAAAGAGTCTTGGTTGAAATTTAAGGCATTGATGAGGTCTTGTAAGGCTTCATAAACATGGTATATATGATTTCTAGGCAGCATTGGTGATGATTTCTTAAGAAACAAAGCCACGAGTTTAGAGTCACTCTTTAAACCACAAACTCAACAATGCAGACCAATTTAATTGCTATTTTTTTTCTCTACAAAAAGAGCAAAGTTCAAAAGATCAAAACCATCACATAAAATTCCTAAACATAAAAGAAGCAAAAAAATAGTGAATCCCACGATTTGAACACAAGCAGAAAACAATCGATTATGAAACTAGAAAGGAAAATCGATTATGAGCATGCTAAAACTAGAAAAGAAAAAAATTACAGTAATTTGTTCACAGTACAGTAACTCAATGAAAATTGAAACTAAAACCCTACGCACTCAAAATTATTGAAATTAAAACCCTAAAGAGGAAGGAGAAATTACTGTACCTCGTTCACAAATTCCTTCACAGATTCAAATGCTAAGAGAGACGACGCCAGTATCCAGTAACTCTGAGAGAGGCGACGCTAGTATCCTCTCAGAGAGACACGCTAGTAACCTCTGCTGAGCCCAAAGTGATTTAATAAAATCACAAATCGTCACAATTGTTTGAATACCTGGGAATCAAAATATGTGTAGGATGAGATGAATCCAGTAAAACCTACAAGAAAATATAAATTAAGAACTAAATTGTGAAACCTTGAAACTTCACATGGTTCCGAAAGTCAATACTTTTTCAATTAGTTAACCTGATCAAAGGTTTGTTTCAGTAAGATCATAAGTTTGTATGAAATAAAATCCTTAGGATTACCTGTGGATGGAGATGGCTACCATGAATTTCTTTGCTTGAGCAATGTGTTGAGGGCTGAGGCGATATACAAATAACTCTAGACTTTAAGCAGGAGTAGGGTTTTTTTTTTAAAAAAAAAAGTTTCTTATTACTAATAGGAGGGAATATTTTATCGTAGTAGAAAAATTAGAGGGAAAAGTTAATAGCATGAAAAATTAGAGGGAAAGTTAATAAATTTTCTTTTACTTTAATAAACTTAAAATGAAAGTTTTATTTTTAAGCCAATTATTTCAAGTTAAACTATAAACTTTCACTTAGAAGCTGGAAAAAATCTATAAAATCCAATCACTACAACTCAAACTATAAAGTTGCTCTAGGACTACATAAAATCCACTTACTTCCACTCAAACTATAAGCTTTCACTCAGAAATGGCATAAAATATACAAAGTTAAATTGTTTCCGTTGAAACTACACAATTTCGCCACAAACTACATATAATCTATAAAATCCCACTATTTTCACTGAAAAATCCAATTACTACAAAATTCAACATTATTTTTGTTGAAACTACAAAATTAATTTCACTAGAAGCTGCATATATAATCTACAAAATAAAACTACTATCAATCAAATTCAACTGATTTTCTTACTAATAAATTAGGTTTTAAATGGATCGAAATGTGTACCGTCATGTTTGAGGCGCTTTGGATCAATTCATTCTTTACCAATTGGGCCACTCATCGTAGACCCTTTCATTTCTCCCTTGGGGTTCACAATCACACCAGCATTATCTTCAAAGTACATGAAGACACCGTCCTTTCGGCGCCATGGCTTGCGCTGACGAACAATGACACCAACATTAGTTTTGTATACAACGCTATTTAGTTTTGTGAAATGAATTTATAATTTTATTAATTATATATTGTAATTTTAAATTAGCTTAAAATTCTACATCCTTCAAAATCAAAAGGAAAATGCATTTTCCTGTCCTTTGAATTATACACAAATGAATTTATTTTTTTGGATAAAAAATTTCCTGATGTAAATAAACGTGATTTAATTTTAGTTATATCCTCTTTTTGTGAGTTTGCATTTATCCATTTTAAAATTTTAAAATACATATTATTATTATTATGATCATCATTATTATTATTAGTAGTAGTAGTAGTTAACAATTTGCCTTTTACATTTAAACTGTATTACTAAAGAGGAAATTTTAAAATTCAAATTAAAAAAAAATAACAAAATTTTAACTTTAGGAAGAAAAAAAAAGAAACATAAATTATTTAGTTTATTACTCTTTTTTTTATTTCTTTTTGGTTAATTTAAAAATCATGTTCAGATGATTTTAAAATTATTTAGAAACATAGAACAACTGTATCATTTACTATGAGAATCAACAAGAGTCAAGGACAATCTTTATCTCATGTGGGCTTATTTCTGAAGAACCCAGTGTTTACACGTGGACAGTTTTAAGTTGCTCTTTCCAGAGTGACAAATAGAAAGGGATTAAAAATACTAACTTACGATGAAGATGGGAAAATAAGTAATCAAGCTACAAATGTAGTATAAATATTTAAATAATCATTTACCTTTTTATGCAACATACTCAAATTTATCATCATCAACTCTCACTTTAGTGCTCAAACATACAAAGATGAGAAAAGTACAAATATCACCTGACATTGCAAAGAAAATTTAAAAATTATATAATAAAAGAAGAGAACAATCACCAATATAAATAACAAAATCTGCTTCAACATAAGCTTATTAACACTATTTTATAGTATGCATGTAGTAATTTATTACATATTTTTATTTTAAAATATTATACAGCACCTTAGCATATTCCCAAATAATTTAAGATCTACAAAAAATATATCTACAGGAGATGGCATAAGAAAAATCTCACCAAAATTACTCCACAACAATAATTAGCTGCAATCAAATAAAATTCACTCAGATTTATCATTTTTCATGGTGAATTTAAAATATATATATATATATAATCACCATTGCAAAAACTATTCAATGGTTGACTAAACGAGCCTAGATCTGAATACCGAAACGAAGCTAGATCTGACTACAACTATGCTGAAAATAATATATTCCATATCCATTAACCATAGGCTAGCTGCTTTAAAAATTCTCTCTTAAGTACTTTCTAAATTTGTTGTTCACACGATGAGTTGGGAAAAATTTATACCAAATTTATTATGACGTATTCATATTAAAGAGAATTCCTAATCCATTAAACTTCAAATCAGCATGCAACCTTTTGCAACACCAAAAAATTGCATAGAACTCAATTGATAATTCCAATCGAAAAATTATAAAAAAAGAACAAAAAATAAAAACGCTTACACTTATTAAAATCCACATAGAAGCTTATAGAAGCCCTATATTAACTTTGTCCATCCACACTCGAAATATGGAACTCACCTTCCAAATCTGGAAAATTATCTTCTATCAGTTCATGTTTTGGTCTCCTTCCAGAGAGATCCATTTTGTTTTTTGTTTTTTATTTTGTTCTTTTTACTTTTCAACTAGACCAATATATTCCTTTTTGTCCATACATTTTTGTACTATGGTGGGTTTGTCCAAAAGTATATTATATTTTATTTTTTCCAAATGCACTGATATTGCCAGATTTTAATAAATACATATAGAGATGCGTACAAACATAAATGACTTGCAATAAATGAATTCTGAAGGCACGCGCATCAATATTCCTAAGAAGTCGTTTCTTTGTCACATATTACTTTATTTCATTATTAAATTAATAAATTATTTATTAATTATTTTTAAAATTACACTTGCTATTAATTTTTTTTTATATTTTTTCACATTTGTTTTTCTATCAAGTATTATAATATTTAAGTTGTGCGTTATTTTAATTTTTAAAACTTTTAACGTACTTTTAATTTATAAAACTCTTAACGTACTTTAATATAGCATGGATTGCTTTCTTTCAAACATCCTAAGTAACGTGACGCAAAGCAAATTTTAAATAATCAATCAAAGTTTTATCTATTTTTCATATATTTTAAAAAAAATTATAGTACTTTATCCTTAATATTTTTGTAATATATGTTCCTTATCTTAAATATTTAATTAATATTTTTATAATAAATTAAAAAATTACATTTAAATTTTACCTTTTTAACATTTTATAATATCCACGCAACGCGTGGGTACGTATACTAGTTTATAATATTAAGACATAGGCATTTTCTCCTCTTCTCTCCAATTTTCCTAATTAACATTTTAGGGTTCCTGGATTGCGATTGTTGGAGAAGAAACAATGGCGTCGGTGTCAATTGGAATCACCAACCTAGAAGTCTGGGACATCGTCAACTACATCGGCAACTCCATCGGCGATGGCATCAATATGTATTGAGCGTGCTGGACCAATAATTTTGTTACCGAAGAAAGTAAATATACCTACCTCAAGGTCACTTAGAACACCTCTCTAATTACCCGTCCATAGTTATCCTCTTCTTAGTTTCAATTTTGTTGAAAATTTGGTACATATTGATTAAAATATTTGCTTGTGTAGGTTTGTCGGTAGTAATTTTTGATCCTGTAAATTGCAACTGTAGCAGCGGATCATAAAAAAATATTATTTGGTGCAAATTGCAACTCAATGAGTCGAAGTTTCTATTATCATTTCTAGACTGAATTTTCCAATCCTAGTATCCAATAAAGTTCTGAATGTTGACTGAATTTGAAGGATCTGGATATTGTTATGTGCAATTGTAGTACCATCGTGTTATATATCTATTCTAGATTATATAAATATAAATTTTCCGCAAGTCTCTCTTTATCTCTAGAAACCTCCACGCCTACTTGGCTGCAAAATTTGTCTCGGACAGTGGTGGGACATGACACTCGGCTCTAATGTTAAAGACTCTCGGCACTAGGTGGAATAGGGGGAGGAGGACGTCCAAGTAATGAAGAAACAATTGTATGGTTTGGGTTTGCATACTCTCTACCCTTCCTAGATCTCACTCGTGGGATTACACCGAGTATGTTGTTGTAGTTGGCTAATTGCAATAACGTATGGAACAAATACTGTTGCAATGTTGCTTTCAATTATGGCACTGATGTTGTAGTCTGCTTATGCATTTTTGGTCCAAAAAATGAAAGTTGTATTATTCTGAGTCTATTCTTGTTATGGAAAGACCTTAATGTTTTGGTCTTTTCTTCTTCTTGCAGGCAGAAACACTACTAGGATACTAGGACTAACTCCACTCTTTTTCTTCACATTATTGGAGGGGCTGGCGAATATTTTTTTCCCAAAACATTGTTCATTTGTCAATGGGCCATTTAGCATTTTTCAGCTGCATACTATCAGTTAATTTCGTGTTTTATAGTTTGGTATCTTAGATTAGTCCTTGTTATGTTAACTTAAATTTTTTTTTGAAAATTAAAAATGCCGTTTACAATAGTCGGAAGATCACCTAATAGTTAATTATTTAACTATTACGACAACCGTAGTCGGCGTTATTAAATTAATAAATTATTATTTAATAAGTATTCCGACTACAGTAGTCAGTAGTATTTAAATTAATAAATATTATTTTACTACCATTCCGACTACAATATATAGTCAGCAGTTCAGGTACTTTAATGGTCGGGTTTTAATTTATATGTAGTGACTATGGTAGTCGGCAGGTATTTTCCGACGCGCAGTCTGCCGACTACTCAAAAGTAGTCGGAAAGTCATAGGAAAACTCCATTTTCCGACTACATTCCGACCAATTTTGAAATCGGCAAACAACGAAATTCTAGTAGTGTAATATATTCGACATTTGTATTAAATGTCACTATTTTAGCAACACTTTAGTTAAAAGTCGCTAAAATCAATGACATTTTACAACAAATGTCACTATTTTAGTGACATTTTTTCTAAATGTCACTATTTTAGTGACATTTTTTCTAAATGTCACTAAAAATCAATAACATTTTGCAGTAAATGTCATAATATATTCGACATTTATATTAAATGTCACTATTTAAGCGATATCTTTTCTAAATGTCACTAAAACCAATGACATTTTGTATAAATGTCATATTATATTCGACATTTGTAGCAAATGTCATCATTTAAATGACATTTTCGCTAATTGTCGCTAAAAACAACGACATTTTGCAATAAATGTCATTATTTTAGTGACATTTTTTCTAAATGTCACTATTTTAGTGACATTTTTTCTAAATGTCACTAAAATCAATGACATTTTGCAGTAAATGTCATAATATATTCGACATTTATATTAAATGTCACTATTTAAGCGATATTTTTTCTAAATGTCACTAAAACCAATGACATTTTGTATAAATGTCATATTATATTCGACATTTGTAGCAAATGTCATCATTTAAATGACATTTTCGCTAAATGTCGCTAAAAACAACGACATTTTGCAATAAATGTCATTATTTTAGTGACATTTTTTCTAAATGTCACTATTTTAGTGACATTTTTTTCTAAATGTCACTAAAATCAATGACATTTTGCAGTAAATGTCATAATATATTCGATATTTATATTAAATGTCACTATTTAAGCTATATTTTTTCTAAATGTCACTAAAACCAATGACATTTTGTAATAAATGTCATATTATATTCGACATTTGTAGCAAAATGTCATTATTTTAATGACATTTTCGCTAAATGTCGCTACAAACAACGACATTTTGCAATAAATGTCATTATCATAGTGACATTTTGGACCAAATGTCATTATATTTACGACATTTGACATCAAATGTCATTGTTTTACGACATTTTGTTCTTAAATGTCGTGAAATTCTTTATTTTCCGACATTTGTTTCAAATGTCACCAAATTAATGTCGTCGTACGTACATTTACTTGTAGTGAGATGTTAGGTTTGGACGTTTTAGAGTTTTTAGGGTTGAGGGTTAAGTGTTTCTTAGGGTGTTTTAGAATTTAGGGTTTATGGCGTAGGTTTTATTTGTGTTTTTTAGGTTTAGGGTTATGGATTTTTAGGATTTAGGGTTTAGAACTAAGGGTTTTGTAGGGCTTTTAGGGTTTATTTTAGGGTTTATAAAATTTAGGGTTTCTTAAACTTTAAAGTTTAGGGTTTCTTAAGGTTTTAGGTTTTAGAATTTAGGGGGTTTTTAGGTTTCGGGCTTTGGGTTTTTTAGGTTATGATTTTTTAGAATTTTATAGATTTAGGGTTTAGGGCTCAGGGTTTTTTTGTTTATGTTTTTTAGTGTTTAGCGTATACGATTTAGGGCTTTATAGGGTTTAGAGCTTAGATTTTTTTAGGTTTAGGGGTTTTTGGGTTTTTTAGGCTTTTAAGGGTTAAGTGTTTCTTAGGGTTTTTTAAGATTTAGGGTTACAACCTAGGGTTTTTTTGTGTTTTCAAGTTTAGGGTTTACAAATTTTAAGGATTTAGGGTTTAGAGGTTAGGGTCTTGTAGGGGTTTTAAATGGTTTTAGGGTATATTTTTGGGTTTGAAGGATTTAGGGTTTCTTATGGTTTTAGGTTTAGGGCTTAGGGTTTTATTCAATTAAGAGTTTTTGGTTAACAATTTTATGTAGGATTTTAGGGTTTAGGGATTTGGGTTAAGTTTTTTTTTAGGGTTTTATAGGTTTAGTATTTAGGGCTTAGGGTTTTTTTTGTGTTTTTTAGGCTTTAGCATATATGATATATGCTTTATATGTTTTAGAGCTTATAGTTTTTTAGATTGAGGAGTGTTTGGGTTTTTTTATGGGTTTTAATGATTAAGTGTTTCTTAGGGTTCAGGTTTTTTTGTGTTTTTTAGGTTTACGATTTACATATTTTAAGGATTTACGCTTTAGAGCTTAGGGTTTTGTTGGGGTTTAAAGGGTTTCTTGTATTTAGGGTTTCGTATTGTTTAGGGGTTTAGGCTTTCTTAGAGGTTTAGGGTTTCTTAGGGTTTTAAGTCTAGGATTTAGGGTTTTAGGTTAGTGTTTAGGGTTTAGGTCATAGGGTTTTTTTAGGTTTTTGGTTAAGGTTTTTATTTATGTTTTCAACGTTTAGTGCTTTTGGGTTTTTAGGTTAAGGTTTATTAGGATTTTATAAGTTTATTGTTTAGGGCTAAGGGTTTTTTTTGGATTTGTTTTGTGTTTTTCAGAGTTTAGCATATACAATTTAGGGCTTTATAGGGTTTAGGTCTTAGGGTTGTTTTAGGTTTAGGAATTCATGTTAAGGGTTATCTAGGTTTTTAGAGTTTTTTAAGTTATGGTTTTTCAGGGTTTTATAGGTTTAGGGTTTAGGGCTTAGGGTATTTTTGTGATTTTTAGGTTTAGGGTTTACAAAATTTTAAGATTTAGGGTTTGGTAGGTGTTTTAAATGGTTTTTAGGGTTTATTTTAGGATTTATAGGAATTATGGTTTTTTAAGGTTTAGGATTTAGGGTTTTAGGTTAGGGTTTAGGGTTTAGGGCTTAGGTTTTTTAATGTTTAGGATTTTAGGTTAATGGTCTTATCTAGATTTTTAGGGTTTAGGGCTTTGGGTTTATTATGTTTATGTTTATTATGGTTTTAAAGGTTTAGGGTTTAGGGCTTAGGGCTTAGGGTTTTTTGTGTTTTGTAAGATTTAGCGTATATGATTTAGGGGTTAGTAGGATTTAGAGCTAAGAGCTTTTTAGGTTTAGGGTTTTTTTTGTCTTTTTTATGGTTAGGGTTTCCGGATTTTTTAGATTTATGGTTTAGAACTTTGGGTTTTTTAGGGATTTTGTATGGGTTTTAGGGTATTTTAGAGTTTATAAGATTTAGGGTTTCTTAAGTTTTAGGGGTTAGGGTTTCTTAGGGTTTTAGGTTTAGGATTTAGGGTTTTAGGTTAGGGTTTAGGGTATAGGGCTTAGGTTTGTTTTTTGTGTTTTTAGGGTTTCGCATATACGATTTAGGGCTTTATAGGGTTAGAGCTTAGAGTTTTATTTGGTTGAGGGGTTTTTGGGTTTTTTCAGAGTTTTTAAAGGTTAACTTTTTCTTAGGGTCTTTTAGTGTTTAGGGCTTAGGATTTTTTAGCTTTAGGCTTTACGAATCTTTAAGATTTAAGGTTTAGAGTTTAGGGTTTAGTAGGGGTTTTGAATGGTTTTTAGGGTTTATTTTTGGGTTTAGGGTTTATTGGATATAGAGTTTTGTAAAGTTTAGGGTTTCGTAGGGTTTTAGGTTTAGTATTAACGGTTTTGGGTTAAGGTTTACTGTTTGAGTCTTAGTGTTTTTTTAGGTTCAGGGTTTAGATTAAGGGTTTTATTAAGGTTTTTAGGGTTTGGTATTTTAGGTTTAGGGTTTAGATTAAGGATTTTATATAGGTTTTTACGGTTTAGGGCTTTGGGTTTTTTAGGTTAAGGGTTTTTAGGGTTTTATAGGTTTAGGGCTTAGGGATTTTTTTTTATGTTTTCTAGGGTTTAGCATAGACGATTTAGGGCTTTATAGGGTTTATAACTTAGTATGTTTTTAGGTTTAGGGGTTTTTGGATTCTTATTGATTTTTTAGGGTTTTTGAGGGTTAAGTGTTTCTTAGTGTTTTTTAGGGTTTAAGTTTTAGGGCTTAGGGCTTCTTTTTTTTGGGTTTTTTAGGAATAGGGTTTGCATATTTTTAGGATTTAGGATTTATAGCTTAGGGTATTGTAAGGATTTTAAATGGTTTTAGGGTTTATTTTGGGGTTTATAGGATTTAGAGTTTCTTAATGTTTAGCGTTGATAGTGTCTTAGTGTTTTAGGTTTATGATTTAGGGTTTCAGGTTAGGGTTTACGGTTTAGGGCTTAGGGATTTTTTATGCTTAAGGTTTTAGGTTAAGGGTTTTATATAGATTTTTAGGGTTTAGGTCTTTGGCTTATTTAGGTTAGGTTTTTTTAGGGTTTTATAGGTTTAGAGTTTAGGGCTTAGGGTCTTTTTGTGTTTCTTAGGGTTTAGCATATACAATATAGGGCTTTATAGGGTTTAGAGCTTGGAGAGTTTTAGATTTAGGGGGTTTTGGGTTTTTTAGGGTGTGTAGGGGTAAAGTGTTTTTTAGGGTTTATAGAATTTTGGGCTTCAATTTTTTTTTTTTGTGTTTTTAAGGTTTAGGATTTATGGATTTTAGGATTTAGAGCTTAGGATTTTGTAGGGGTTTTAAATGGATTTTAGGGTTCCTTTTAGGTTTTTATAGGATTTAGGGTTTAAGGCTTAGGTTTTTTTTTTATAGGTTTAGGGATTTAGGTTAAGGGGTTTATCTAGGTTTTTAGGATTTTTTAAATCATGGTTTTTCAGGGTCTTATTGGTTCAGAGTTTAGGTCTTAAGGATTTTTTGTGTTTTTTAGGATTTAGCATATACAATTTAAGGCTTTATAGGGTTTAGAACTTCTAATATTTATATTTAGGGGTTTTTGGTGTTTTTTTAGGGATTTTAAGGGTTAACTATTTCTTAGGGGTTTTTTAGGTTTAGGATTTATGGCTTATAGATTTTTGTGTATTTTTAGGTATAGTGTTATAAATTATTGGGATTTAGGGTTTAGGGCTTAGGGTTTTTTTGTGTTTTTTAGGTTTATGGTTTAGGAATTTTTAGGATTTCAGGTTTAGAGCTTTGGGTTTTGTAGGGATTTTAAATGGTTTTTAGGCTTTATAAGATTTAGGGTTTCTTAAGGTTAATAAGATTTAGGGTTTCATATGGTTTTAGGTTTAGGATTTAGGATTTGTTTTGTGTTTTTAGGGTTTAGTATATACGATTTAGGGCTTTATAGGGTTAGAGCTTAGAATTTTTTTTGTTTAGGGGTTTTTGGGTTTTTTTAGAGTTTTTAAGGGTGAAATGTTTCTTAGGGATTTTTAGGGATTAGGAATTAGGATTCTTTTTTGGTGTTTTGTAGGTTTAGGATTTACGAATCTTTAAGATTTAAGGTTTATAGTTTAGTATTTCGTAGGGGTTTTCAATGGTTTTTAGGGTTTATTTTAGGGTTTCTTAGGGATTTTTAGGGTTTAGGGTTTAGGGCTTCGGATTTTTTTCTTGTGCTTTTTAGGTTTAGGGTTTACAAATCTTTAAGATTTAACGTTAAGAGCTTAGGATTTTGTAGGGGTTTTGAATGGTTTTTAGGGTTTCCTAATAGGTTTATAAGATTTAGGATTTCTTAAGTTCTAGGGTTTAGGGTTTCTTAGGGTTTTAGGTTTAGGGTTTAGGGTTTCCGATTAGGGTTTTGGGTTTAGGTATTTGGTTTTTCTAGGTTTAGGGTTTTAGGTTATGGATCTTATCTAGGTTGTTAGGATTTAGGGCTTTGGGTTTTTAAGGTTAAGGTATTTTAGGATTTTATAGGTTTAGAGTTTAGGTTTTAGGGTTTTTTGTGTTTTTAAAGGTTTATAAAATACAACTTAGGGCTTTATAGGATTTAGATCTTAGAGATGTTAGGTTTGGGCGTTTTAGGGTTTTTAGGGTTGAGGGTTAAGTGTTTCTTAGGGTGTTTTAGAGTTTAGGGTTTATGGCATAGGTTTTTTTTTGTTTTTTAGGTTTAGGGTTATGGATTTTTAGGATTTTGGGTTTAAAGCTAAGGGTTTTGTAGGGGTTTTAGGGTTTATTTTAAGGTTTACAGAATTTAGGGTTTCTTAATGTTTAAAGTTTAGGGTTTCTTAGGGTTTTAGGTTTTAGAATTTAGGGGCTTTTTAGGTTTTGGGATTTGGGTTTTTTAGGTTATGATTTTTTAGAATTTTATAGATTTAAGGTTCAGGGCTTAGGGTTTGTTTGTGTATGTTTTTTATTGTTTAGCATGTACGATTTAGGGCTTTATAGGGTTCAGAGATTAGATATTTTTAGGTTTAGGGGTTTTTGGGTTTTTTAGGATTTTAAGGGTTAAGTGTTTCTTAGGGTTTTTTATGATTTAGGGTTACAACCTAGGGTTTTTGTGTGTTTTTAGGTTTAGGGTTTACAAATTTTAAGGATTTAGGGTTTAGAGGTTAGGGTTTTGTAGGGCTTTTAAATGGTTTTACGGTATATTTTTGGATTTGTAGGATTTAGGGTTTCTTATGGTTTTAGGTTTAGGATTTAGGGTTTTAGGTTTAGGGCTTGGTGGGTTTTATTCAATTAAGAGTGTTTGGTTAACAATTTTATGTAGGTTTTTAGGGTTTAGGGATTTGGGTTAAGTTATTTTTTAGGGTTTTATAGGTTTAGTATTTAGGGCTTAGGTTTTTTTTTTTTCTTCTGTTTTTTAGGCTTTAGCATATATGATTTAGGCTTTGTATATTTTAGAACTTATAGTTTTTTAGATTTAGGAGTTTTTGGGTTTTTTATGGGTTTTAACGATTAACTGTTTCTTAGGGTTCAGGTTTTTTTTGTGTTTTTTAGGTTTAAAGTTTACATATTTTAAGGATTTACGATTTAGAGCTTAGGGTTTTGTTGGGGTTTAAAGGGTTTATTGTATTTAGGGTTTATTAAGGTTTAGGGGTTTACGCTTTCTTAGAGGTTTAGGGTTTCTTAGGGTTTTAGGTCTAGGATTTAGGGTTTTAGGTTAGTGTTTAGGGTTTAGGTCTTAGGGTTTTTTTAGGTTTAGGGTTTTGGGTTAAGGTTTTTATCTACGTTGTCAGCGTTTAGCGCTTTGGGTCTTTTAGGTTAAGGTTTATTAGCATTTTATATGTTTAGGGTTTAGCGCTTAGGGTTTTTTTTTGGATTTTTTTCGTGTATTTTTGGGTTTAGCATATACAATTTAGGGCTTTATAGGGTTTAGGGCTTTGGGTTGTTTTAGGTTTAGGAATTTAGGTTAAGGGTTCTATCTAGGTTTTTAGGGTGTTTTAAGTTTTGGTTTTTTAGGGTTTTATATGTTTAGGGTTTAGGGCTTAGGGTATTTTTGTGATTTTTAGGTTTAGGGTTTAATTATTTTTCAGATTTAGGGTTTCTTAGGGTTAAGGATTTAGGGTTTTAGGTTAGGGTTTAGGGCTTAGGTTTTTTAATGTTTTTGGATTTTAGGTTTATGGTCTTATCTAGGTGTTTAGGGTTTAGGGCTTTGGGTTTATTAGGTTTATGTTTAATATGGTTTTAAAGGTTTATGGTTTAGGGCTTAGGGCTTAGGGTTTTTTGTGTTTTGTAAGATTTAGCATATATGATTTAGGGGTTAGTAGGATTTAGAGCTAGAAGATTTTTAGGTTTAGGCTTTTTTTTCTCTTTTTTATGTTTAGGGTTTACGGATTTTTTGGATTTAAGGCTTAGAACTTTTGGTTTTTTAGGGATTTTGAATGGTTTTTAGGGTTTTTTAGTGTTTATAAAATTTAGGGTTTCTTAAGTTTTAGGGTTTAGGGTTTCTTAGGGTTTTAGGTTTAGGATTTAAGATTTTAGGTTAGGGTTTAGGGTATAGGGCTTAGGTTTTTTTTTTATGTGTTTAGGGTTTCGCATATACGATTTAGGGCTTTATAGGGTTAGAGCTTAGAGTTTTATTTGGTTTAGGGGTTTTTGGGTTTTTTAGAGTTTTTAAACGTTAACTTTTTCTTATGGTCTTTTAGGGTTTAGGGTTTAGGATTTTTTTTTTGTATTTTTTAGCTTTCGGCTTTACGAATCTTAAAGATTTAAGGTGTAGAGCTTTGGGTTTTGTAGGGGTTTTGAATGGTTTTTAGGGTTTATTTTAGGGTTTAGGGTTTATTGGATATAGAGTTTCTTAAAGTTTAGGGTTTTCATAGGGTTTTAGGTTTAGTATTAATGATTTTCGGCTAGGGTTTAGTGGTTGAGGCTTAGAGTTTTTTTTGGTTTAGGGTTTTGATGAAGGGTTTTATTAAGTTTTTTAGGGTTTAGGGCTTTGGGTTTTTTAGTCTAAGGGTTTTACGGGTTTTACAGGTTTAGGGTTTTGGGCTTAGGGTTTTTTTGTATTTTTTAGGGTTTAGCATATACGATTTAGGGCTTAATAGGGATTAGAGCGTAGACTTTTTTTAGGTTTATGGGTTTTTGGGGTTTTTAGGGTGTGTGGGAGTTTAGTGATTTTTAGGGTTTTTACAGTTTAGGGCTTTGTGTTTTTTGTGTTTTTTAGGTTTAGGGTTTACAATTTTTTAGGATTTATGGTCTAGAGCTTAGGATTTAGTAGGTCTTTTAAATGGATTTTAGGGTTTATTTTAGGTTTGATAGGATTCAGGGTTCTTAAGGTTTAGGGTTTCTTTGGGTTTTAAGTTTAGAATAAAGGTTTGTGTTTTTTAGGTTTAGGTTTTTTTGGGTTTTATAGGTCTAGGGATTTTCTTGGATTTTTTAGGGTTTAGCATATACGATTTAGGACTTAATAGGGTTTAGAGCTTAGACTTTTTTTAGGTTTAGGGCTTTTAGGTTTTTCAGGGTTAAATGTTTCTTAGGGATTTTTTAGTGTTTAATGTTTAGGGCCTAGGGTTTTTTTAGTATTTAAGGTTTAGGTCTTAGGGTTTATAGGGTTTAGATCTTAGAGATTTTAAGTTTAGGTTTTTTAGGGTTTTTAGGGTTGAGGGTTAAGTGTTTTTTAGGGTTTAGGGTTTATGGCGTAGGTTTTTTTTTTGTGTTTTTTAGGTTTAGGGCTACGAATTTTTAGGATTTAGGGTTTATAGCTATGGGTTTTGTAGGGGTTTTAGGGTTTATTTTATGGTTTATAGGATTTAGGGTTTCTTAAGGTTTTAGGTTTAGAATTTAGGGGGTTTTAGGTTTTGGGCTTTGGGTTTTTTAGGTTAACGTGTTTTAGGATTTTATAGATATAGGGTTTAGGGCTTAGGGATTTTTGTTTATGTTTTTTAGGGTTTAGCATATACGATTTAGGGCTTTATATGGTTTAGAGCTTACAGTTTTTTAGTGTTTTAAGAGTTTGTGTTTCTTAGGATTTTTTAAGATTGAGGGTTACAACCTAGGGTTTTTGTGTGTTTTCCGGTTTAGGGTTTACATATTTTTAGGTTTTAGGGTTTAGAGGTTAGGGTTTTGTAGGGGTTTTAAATGGTTTTAGGCTATATTTTTGGGTTTGTAGGATTTAGGGTTTCTTATGATTTTAGGTTTAGGATTTAGGGTTTAGGTTTAGGGCTTAGGGTTTTTTTCAATTTAGAGTTTTTGTTTAACAGTTTTATGTAGGTTTTTAGGGTTTAGGGATTTGGGTTAAATTTTTTTTAGGGTTTTATAGGTTTAGTATTTAGGGCTTAGGGTTTTTTTGTGTTTTTTAGGCTTTAGCATATACGATTTACGCTTTAAATGCTTTAGAGCTTTAAGTTTTTAAGATTTAGGAATTTTTTGGTTTTTTTATGGGTTTTAAGGATTAAGTATTTCTTAGGGTTCAGGTTTTTTTGTGATTTTTAGGTTTAAAATTTACATATTTTAAGGATTTACGATTTAGAGCTTAGGGTTTTGTTGGGGTTTAAATGGTTTTTAAGGTTTATTGTATTTAGGGTTTCTTAAGGTTTAGGGGTTTAGGCTTTCTTTGAAGTTTAAGGTTTCTTAGGGTTTTAGATTTAGGATTTAGGTTTTTTTAGGTTAGTGTTTAGGGTTTAGGTCTTAGGGTTTGTTTAGGTTTAGGGTTTTGGGTTAAGGTTTTTATCTATTATTTCAGCATTTAGCGCTTTGGGTTTTTTAGGTTAATGTTTATTAGGATTTTATAGGTTTAGGGTTTAGGGCTTATGGTTTTTTTAGTATTTATTTTGTGTCTTTTAGGGTTTAGCATATACAATTTAGGGCTTTATAGGGTTTAGGGCTTAGGCCTTTTTTTTTGTGTTTTTTAGGGTTTAGAATATACAATTTAGGGCTTTATATGGTTTAGGGCTTAGGGTTGTTTTAGGTTTAGGAATTCAGGTTAAGGGTTTTATCTAGGTTTTTAGAGTTCTTTAAGTTATGATTTTAAAGGGTTTTATAGGTTTAGGGTTTAGGGCTTAGGGTATTTTTGTGATTTTTAGGTTTAGGGTTTACAAATTTTTAAGATTTAGGGTTTAGAGTTTAGGGTTTGGTAGGTGTTTCAAATGGTTTTTAGGATTTATTTTAGGATTTATAGGATTTAGGGTTTCTTAAGGTTTAGTATTTAGGGATTTACGTTAGGGTTTAGGGCTTAGGTTTTTTTAATGTTTAGGATTTTAGGTTAATGGTCTTATCTAGGTTTTTAG
This sequence comes from Solanum lignicaule, assembly GCA_029582545.1. Lineage (NCBI taxonomy): Eukaryota > Viridiplantae > Streptophyta > Magnoliopsida > Solanales > Solanaceae > Solanum > Solanum lignicaule. Next base: position 3,738 of record JAJOOF010062945.1, on the reverse strand, counting down.
GGTTTAGGGCTTTGGGTTTATTATGGTTTTAAAAGTTTAGGGTCTAGGTCTTAGGGCTTTTAGTTTTTTGTATTTTGTAAGATTTAGCATATAAGATTTAGGGGTTAGTAGGATTTAGAGCTAAGAGCTTTTTAGGTTTAGGGTTTTTTATGTCTTTTTTATGTTTAAGGGTTATGGATTTTTTGGATCTAAGGTTTATAACTTTGGGTTTTTTAGGGATTTTGAATGGATTTCAGGGTTTTTTAGGGTTTATAAGATTTCGGGTTTCTTAAATTTTAGGGTTTAGGGTTTCTTAGGGTTTTAGGTTTTTGATTTATGGTCTTAGGTTAGGGTTTAGGGTATAGGGCTTTGGGTTTTTTTTGTTTTTTTAGGGTTTTGCATATACGATTTAGGGCTTTATAGGGTTAGAGCTTAGATTTTTATTTTGTTGAGGGTTTTTTGGGTTTTTTAGAGTTTTTAAAGGTTAACTATTTCTTAGGGTCTGTTAGGGTTTAGGGCTTAGCACTTTTTTTTGTATTTTTTTGCTTTAGGATTTACGAATCTTTAAGATTTAAGGTTTAGAGCTTTGGGTTTTGTAGGGGTTTTGAATGGTTATTAGGGTTTATTTTAGGGTTTAGGGTTTATTGGATATAGAGTTTCTTAAAGTTTAGGGTTTCGTAGGGTTTTAGGTTTAGGTTTAACGATTTTAGGTTAGGGTTTAGTATTTGGGGCTTACAGTTTTTTTAGGTTTAGGGTTTAGATTAAGGGTTTTATTAAGGTTTTTAGGGTTTAGGGATTTTGGTTTTTTAGGTTAAGTGTTTTTAGGGATTTACGGGTTTAGGGTTTTGGGCTTAGGGTTTTTTGGTGTTTTTTAGGGTTTAGCATATACGATTTAGGGCTTAATAGGGTTTAGAGCTTAGAGTTTTTTTAGGTTTAGGGGTTTTTGGGGTTTTTAGGGTGTGTAGGAGTTAAGTGTTTCTTAGGGTTTTTAAAGTTTAGGGCTTTGGGTTTTTTGTGTTTTTTAGGTTTAGGATTTACGAATTCTTAGGATTTAGGGTCTAGAGCTTATGATTTGGTAGGTCTTTTAAATGGATTTTAGGGTTTATTTTAGGTTTTATAGGATTCAGGGTTCTTAAGGTTTAGGGTTTAGGGTTTCTTTGGGTTTTATGTTTAGGATAAAGGTTTGTATTTTTTAGGTTTAGGGTTTTTTGGGTTTTATAGGTCTAGGGATTTTCTTGGATTTTTTAGGGTTTAGCATATGTGATTTAGGCCTTAATAGGGTTTAGAGCTTAGACTTCTTTTAGGTTTATGGGTTTTGGGTTTTTCAGGGTTAAGTGTTTCTTAGGGTTTTTTTAGTGTTTAATGTTTAGGGCCTAGGGTTATTTTAGTGTTTAAGGTTTAGGGCCTAGGGTTATTTTAGTGTTTAAGGTTTAGGGCCTAGGGTTTATAGGGTTTAGATCTTAGAGATTTTAGGTTTGGGTTTTTTAGGGTTTTTAGGGTTGAGGGTTAAGTGTTTTTTAGGGTTTAGGGTTTACGGCGTAGGTTTTTTTTTTGTGTTTTTTAGGTTTAGGGCTACGTATTTTGAGGATTTAGGGTTTGGAGCTAAGGGTTTTGTAGGGGTTTTAGGGTTTATTTTAGGGTTTATAGGATTTAGGGTTTCTTAAGGTTTAAGGTTTAGGGTTTATTTAGGGATTTAGGTTTAGTATTTAGGGGGTTTTTAGGTTTTGGGATTTGGGTTTTTTAGGTTAAGGTGTTTTAGGATTTTATAGATTTAGGGTTTAGGGCTTAGTGTTTTTTGTTTATGTTTCTTATGGTTTAGCATATACGATTTAGGGCTTTATAGGGTTTAGAGCTTAGAGTTTTTTAGGTTTAGGGTTTTTGGGTTTTTTAGGGTTTTAAGGGTTAAGTGTTTCCTAGGATTTTTGAAGATTAAGGGTTACAATCTAGGGTTTTTGTGTGTTTTCTGGTTTAGAGTTTATAGATTTTTAGGATTTAGGGTTTAGAGGTTAAGGTTTTGTAGGGGTTTTAAATGGTTTTAGGGTATATTTTTGGGTTTGTAGGATTTAGGGTTTCTTATGGTTTTAGGTTTAGGATTTAGGGTTTTATGTTAGGGTTTAGGGTTTAGGGCTTAGGAATTTTTCAATTTAGAGTTTTAGTTTAACGGTTTTATGTAGGTTTTAGGGTTTAGGGATTTGGGTTTTTTTGGTTAAGTTTTTTTTTAGGGTTTTATAGGTTTAGTGTTTAGGGCTTAGGTTTTTTTTTGTGTTTTTTAGGTATTACCATATACGATTTACGCTTTATATGGTTTAGAGCTTAAAGTTTTTTAGGTTTAGGGGTTTTGGGTTTTTTATGGGTTTTAAGAATCAAGTGTTTCTTAGGGTTTAGGCTTTTTTCTGTGTTGTTTTATGTGTAAGGTTTAGATATTTTAAGGATTTATGGTTTAGAGATTAGGGTTTTGCAGGGGTTTAAATGGTTTTTAGTGTTTATTGTATTTTGTGTTTCTTAAGGCTTAGGGTTTAGGGTTTCTTAAAGTTTTAGGTCTACGATTTAGTATTTTAGGTTAGTGTTTAGGGTTTAGGGCTTAGGATTTTTTTAGGTTATGGGTTTTGGATTAAGGTTTTTGTCTACGTTTTGAGGGTTTAGGGCTTTGGGTTTTTTAGGTTAAGGTTTATTAGGATTTTATAGGTTTAGGGTTTATGGATTAGGGTTTTTTTAGTTTTTTTTTTGTGTTTTTTAGGGTTTAGCGCATACAATTTAGGGCGTTATAGGGTTTAGGGCTTAGGGTTGTTTTAGGTTTAGGAATTTAGGTTAATGGTTTTATCTACGTTTTTAGGGTTTTTTAAGTTAGGGTTTTTCAGGGTTTTATAGGTTTAGGGCTTAGGGCTTAGGGTATTTTTGTGATTCTTAGGTTTAGGGTTTACAATTTTTTAAGATTTAGGGTTTGGTCGGTGCTTTAAATGGTTTTTTAGGTTTATTTAAGGGTTTATAGTATTTTGGGTTTCTTAAGGTTTTGGATTTAGGGTTTTAGGTTAGGATTAGGGTTTAGGGCTTAGGTTTGTTTAATGTTTAGGGATTTTTGGTTAATGGTCTTATCTAGTTTTTAGGGTTTAGGGCTTTGGGTTTTTTAGGTTTAGGTTTTTTATGGTTTTAAAGGTTTAGGGTTTAGGGCTTAGTGTTTTTTGTGTTTTGTAAGATTTAGCATATGTGATTTAGGGCTTAATAAGATTTAGAGCTAAGGGTTTTTTATGTTTTTTTCTTTTTTTCTTTTTAATGTTGTAGGGTTTAAGGATTTTTAGGATTTAAGGTTTTGGGCTTTGGGAATTTTTGGGATTTTAAATGATTTTTTAGGGTTTTTTTAGGGTTTACAAGATTTAGGGTTTCTTAAGGTTTAGGGTGTCTTAGGGTTTTAGGTTTAGGATTTAGGGTTTTGGGTTAGGTATTAGGGCTTATGGTTATTTTAGGTTTGGGATTTTAGGTTAAGGGTTTTATCTAGGTTTTTAGGCTTTAGGGCTTTGGGCTTTTTAGATTAATATTTTTTAGGGTTTTATAGGTTTAAGGATTAGGGATTTTTTGTGTTCTATAAGGTTTAAAATATAAGATTTACTACTTTATAGAGTTTAGAGCTTAGAGTTATTTTAGTGTAGGGGTTTTGGTGTTTTTAAGGGTTAAGTGTTTCTTAGGGTTTATGGTTTAGGGATTAAGGTTTTTTGGTTAATGATCTTATCTAGTTTTTAGGGTTTAGAGCTTTGGGTTTTTTAG
>JAJOOF010062944.1:0-14035 GCA_029582545.1 Solanum lignicaule | reverse complement strand
AAAGGTGGATACGAAAGGGTTTGTGCAAGTCGGTAACAACACCCCAAGACCGACTTGCACAAACCCTTTCGTACCCACCTTTCTCCCTCACAACCAAGTACAGCTTGCACAAATCCACCGCCTTCCCATCACGGAGCATTGGTGGAAATGGCCTAAAACACAAACACCCATTTAAAACCTCTTTTAATAAATAATTAACAAGAACATAATCAAGCTTCGAAACATTTTCCACTGACCTGAAACTTTCTAAACCCAACCCATAAACTCTCTTCGACCAACCTACCATTTTGCAAATCCAAAACCTATAAAAAATGTCTTTTTTTTCACACCAACATGAAAAAAGAACAAGAAAACGAAAACCCATAAAAGTAAACAAGCTTTAAACAAGTGTTACCAGTTTTTGAACAAAATGAAAACAAGTAATTGTTCATGAGCATCAATTAATTTTCGCCATTTTTAGGCTTGAAAAGTTTTTCACCCTAAAGGATATCCAAATTTTGCTACTTCAAGAGGGAAAACAGAGTTGGGGGTGGGGTAGGGGTAGGGTGGGGATCTGGGTAGGGGTGGGGGTGGGTTGATTTTTGAATTCTTGAATAGAAAATTACTCTGTACAAAAATCTTTAAAATAAAGAGAGAAATATTAGTAATTGGAAGAAGTTGTGGGGCTGAGGATGACCTTTTGTTTCTTTTTTCTTCTCTTCTTTTTTCTGGGTCCTTTGGTTTCTCTAAGCCATATTTTTTTCTTGCACAAAGTTTTGTTGTAACCCTTAAGATAAAGATTTGGGGTTTCCTTGTAGATCCAAAATTTATGCACTAAAAAGGAAGAAAAAAAAAGAAGAGTAAACACAGATAGAAGTGGGTGGGGCGGAGTAGGGTAGGCGAATGATTTATATATTAGGGTTTTTCAATTAATAATAGAGCTAACTGGATTAGACCGAGTTGATACAATACTACCGAGTCGATATGATACTTTTATAGGCTTAATATATCTCTCAGATCAGCTTGTTATTTGTCATTATCGCTAGTAACTTTCAAAGCAACTTCGATGGTATCATCTGTTTGTTTCTCGTTTTAATTTCTTCTCGAGATCAAAGGACACCTAAATTCATCATGACCTACACCCCTCCTTTTTTCATATAATATTTCCCTTATATCACCTTGTTATTTTTCAATATGCTAATACCTTTCAAAGCAACTTCGACAGTACCATCAGTTTGTTTGTGATTTCAATCTTTCCTAGAGATAAAGGGAAACCTAACTTCATGATCACCTTGGTGCTTTGAATAATACAAAGGAAAATTATCATATACAATCTCCAGCAAAACCTTAATCAACTTACAATATTTTCCATCCACAAACTGCAGGCTTATACATTTTGGAAGCTTATCCGTTATCGAATATAACCTTAAGTCTAGTTGTGCTAGGCCTTGATTTGATTTGAGTTTCTTTAACTATAAATTGTAGTTTCGTAATGTATTGTATAATCATTTCTTTTCAATATTTCTTCGAACTACCTCTACCTCTCCTAAGACAATCCATAGCCAACCTCTCACACCTCTTCACTGGTATTCATGCATCTCCTTTGCACATGTCCGAACTATCTCAGTCTCGGTTCCCCGATCCTAACCACTACTAGAATCACTCCTTCCTTATCCCATCGATCCTTATTTTAAATCTTATCTCTCCTAGTATGACTACACATTCACCACAATATCCACATTTTCAAAACTATCATCCTCTAATCATGAGAGTTCTTGATTAGACAAAACTCTACCTTATACAATATAGTTTTCCTAATGACCGGTTTGTAAAACGGACCTTTAAGTTTTGGTGGCACCTTCTTAATTATCACACCCATACTCTGGATGCAAGCCTCTATTTCATCCACTCTGCACCAATGCCTTGTGTAACATCATCAATCTCCTTGTTTTCTTTGATAACAGACCCAAGATACTTAAATTCTCTTTATTTTGGATGATTTGTGCATCAAGCCTCACTCCACACAAACTTCATACGTTATATCATTGAATTTACACTCCAAGTGTTCTATATTTTTCATACTCAACCTGAACCCTTTCGACTCTAGGGTCCATTTACAAACCTCTATCTATAATGACCTATTTCCGTCGTTATATAAAAGCCAATGGGGGAAATTGGGGCCGGAAAACTTTTTATTAGTATTTGTATTCTCCCAACCTTGTCTAGATTTGGATGAAATCAGAGTCATTGATGTGTGGGGAAATCTGGTAACAATCTAGTGAATCATTAATGTTTTTGATTGCATGAGTAGTTAGATAAATCGTTAAGGAATCTATACGAATTTATGTAATTGAATTCGGGACAGTAGAACTCTCCGAATCGGTCTTAGTGTAAAGGGTATTTTATGAGCATCGTGGGTTGGAGGTGTGTTGTGAATTGGGAAATTTGGAATTCTTTAATTAACTCTCTGTCTCGAGAATGCCGCTTTGGCGGGGTCTTTGTGGCGGGCCCGACGTGAATTAAAGTTGTTAATAAACCCCTAAACGACCTCATTATGAAATTTTTGACTTTTAGAGCTAAGGAACGATGCCCATGTGACTCCTACTCATTTTCACCATTCTTGAGGCTAAAGGTAAGCTTTTCACTCCCCGAATCCATTTTCCGATCCGTAGAATGTAATAAAATGGGTGAATATTGATGGGGGAGGTTTTGTTATAGATTATATGGTGGAAAAAACCCTAATTTGGATAATTGGGATCATGGGCTTGATCTAGGGTTCATAGAATTGTTAGTAATCCGGGTAGTTAATGATTGTTTGTAGACCAAGAACAAGCAGAATGAATCTGAAAAGGGAAGGATCAAGTTTCTCAGGGTTTCAAGCTTATTTCGAGGTAGGTGATGGTTGTGATTCTATGAATGTGTGATGTATGTTTGTTCTGGACTTTCAGGTTCTAGGTTATTCTTCCGCATTGTTAGTTATTATCGTTAGACTTTTGTTAGAGTTTATGGGAACTCTATTTTTATTTCCTTAGTGTTTGATTTAAATGCCTTAGTTTTTAGATTATTTGCTTTGTTTGGGGTGTAATAGTGGTTCTCCCACCGGAGTGTTAGTGTGGGTGTCAATCATGTCGGTCTGGGTTGTGACAAAGTTGGTATAAGAGCCTAGGTTCGTTGATCTTGATGTACCAAAACGAGTCTAGTAGAGTCTCGCGGAATGGTATCGAGACGCCTTTACTTTTTTTCGAGAGGCTATAGGACTTTAGGAAATCTCTCTATTTTCTCTTGTCTCCTCTCGTGCTATGACTTGATTCCAATTGGTGTCTGGTGATTCAAATTAGTATCTAATCTCCTTCACTCTTATGTCCGTAGATGGTTAGTACTAGGCATAACGGTGTCAGGCCCGTAGCTCACGTCAATGCTCCAGTTGAGGAATCTGCGGTGAGAGGTCGTGGTCGAAGCAGGGGAAGAGGAAGAGCTAGGTAGAGGTCGTGGAAGAGTAGCGCCTGCTGGAAATAGAGATCCTGTTGAGAATGCTCATGTGAATGAGAACCCTCCCATGCATCTCGAGGAAATAGAAGAAGAGGTTGAAGTTTAGAGTGTTGATAATGTTGAGGAAGTTGGACATGAGAAAGAGGTGCAGCCTGAGGCTACAAGTATTCCTCCCATCGAACCAGTGTTTAGCTCAACATATCATATCATTTTTTAAGGGATTGGCTGGTCCTGGAATGCTCTTATTTGTTCAAGCAACTCAAGCTCCTACTAATCGTCCTGTTGCTAGCAGTGCGTCAAAGATGGGTGGAACGGTAGGTAATGATGTTTTCTTCTTTCCTTTGTTGGGTTCTGTCATGACTTGTAATGAGCATGAAATGTTGACTAAGTTTTTGAAGCTAAAGCCTCTTGTGTTTCTCGGTTCTGAGAGTGAGGATGCTTATGAGTTCATCTTAGATTGTTATGAGAGGCTTCATAAGTTGGGAATTGTTCATCAGCATGGGATTGAGTTTGTATCTTAATTACCAACTTCAAAGTAAGGCTAAGTAGTGATGGAGAGCTTATATGGAGTGCAGATCTTCTACTTTACCTCCACTTACTTGGACCCAATTTCATGCGCTATTTCTGGAAAAATATGTGCCTAGAACTTTGAGGGATCGTAAAAAAATGAGTTTATGGCTTTGGAACAAGGTAGTATGTCTATGGCTGCTTATGAGGCCAAGTTCCATAATTTATCTAGATATGCTACGCAATTGGTGACTACTGAGGAGGAGAGGATCTGGTTATTCATTAGGGGATTGAATTCTGAGTTACAAGTATTATCTGTTCACTTGACTTCTGCAGGGAGGAGCTTTAATGAAGTAACAGACTATGTTAAGAAAGTGGAGGGGGTGAGGCGAAATGGTCAAGCTAAAGCTTGGGTGAAAAGGGCCAAGAACTCGGGTAACTTTCAAGGTTCTTATTCCAAGGGGTCCGAAAGACCAACGATTGTAGCCAAGCCAATTCAGTCCGCTATGCCCTCCTCTACAGGTAGTTACTCGGAAACTCCATCTCATAATTTTCAGGATAGCCAGGGAGTCGCGCCTTTGACAGGAGGCAGACCATCTTTTGATTATACTTGTTACAACTGTGGAGAACCTGGGCATATGAGGAGAGATTGTCCCCACCCACGTGTATTAGATCCTGCGCCGCAGCAGTCTAGAGTAATGATACCCGCGGGGAATGGTACTAATGGTAGAGGACGTCCACAAGGTGGGCGAGGAGGTAATCAGCGAGGTCGTAGAGGTAGAGTAAATGGTAACAGAGATAGGGGTAATGCGCAACCAGGCAGGGAAGTGGCTTGTCATGATGATAGGGCTCTGTGTTATGCTTTTTCGGGCAAGAATGAGGTAGAGGCGTCTGATGCGGTGATCACATGTACTATTCTTGTCTGTGACTAGATGGCTAAAGTGTTGTTTGATCCGGGTTCTACTTATTTATGTGTATCTGTGAGATTTGCCTCTGATTTTGATATTATTTGTGATATTCTTGATGCCCCTATTCATGTTTCTACCCCAGTTGGAGAGTTAGTCATAGTTACCCATGTCTATCGTGCTTGTCGTATTTTGTTTATGGGTTTTCAGAGTTGGGCTGATTTGTCTTAGGCATGATTTGGTTGTCCCCCTATTATGTGGTGCTTAATTGTAATACTAAGTCTGTAACTTTAGAAATTTTGGGAAGGGAAAAATTAGAGTGGGAAAGGGTGTACAAGCCTACGCAAGCGAAGATCATATCCTGCATTCGGGCTAGTAAGCTGGTAGAGCAGGGTTGTTTGGCTTATTTGGCTCATATTATGGATGTTGAGATTGAGGCTCATCCATTAAGTCTATTCATGTGGTGTCTGAGTTTAGTGACGTGTTTCTTAATGACTTGCCTGGTATGCGTTCGAATAGAGATATAGATTTTTGCACTGATTTAGAGCCTGGTACGAGCCCCATTTCTATCCCTCCATATCGCATGGCTCCGGTAGAGTTAAGAGAGCTTGAGGCTCAAATCTAAGAACTTCTTGATAAAGGATTTATTCTTCCTAGTGCTTCCTCATAGGGTGCCCCAGTTTTGTTTGTTAAGAAAAAGGATGGTAGTATGAGTATGTGTATAGATAACCGGCAATTAAATAGGGTCACTATTCTAAACAAGTACCCTTTGCCTCGAATAGATGATGATCTAAGATCCGGTTACCATCAATTGAAAATTAGGCCTTAGGATGTGCCCAAGACTGCATTTAGAACTCGCTATGGGCACTATGAGTTTTTGGTTATGTCTTTTGGTTTGATCAATGCGCCTACAGCTTTCATGAGTTTGATGAATGGGGTGTTCAAACCATTTCTTGATTCGTTCGTTACAGTCTTTATTAATGATATTTTGGTATATTTGAAAAGTGAGGAAGAGCATGCCAACCATCTTCGTAGTGTTTTGGGTGTTCTTGGGAAGCAAAAGCTTTATGCTAAATTTTCTAAGTGTGAATTTTGGTTGAAATCGGTTGCATTTTTGGGGCATGTAGTTTCAAAAGAAGGGGTAATGGTAGATCCTCAAAAGATTGAGGTGGTTAACAATTTGGTTCGACCAAGTTCTGTGATGGAAGTTAAGAGTTTTGTTGGGCTCGCTATCTATTATGGTTGATTCGTGAAAAAATTTACTTTTATTGCCACTCACTTGACTAATTTGACCAAAACGGAGATACCATTTGAATGGACTGGAAAATATGAGGAGAGCTTTCAAAACCTCAAGACTCTCTTGGCGACCGCGCCTATTCTACCATTACCGGTTGAAGGTAAAGATTTTATTATTTATTGTGATGCTTCACATTCTGGTTTGGGTGTTGTGTTTATGCAGGATAAGAATGTTATAAATTATGCCTCGCGTCAATTGAAGGTGCATGAGAGGAATTATCCAACATATGATTTAGAGTTGGCAGCGATAGTGTTTGCTCTTAAGATATGGGGGCATTACCTCTATGGTGTCAAGTGTGAGGTATTTACTGATCATCGAAGTTTGCAGCATGTGTTCACTCAAAAGGATCTGAATTTGAGACAATGAAGATGGATGGAGTTACTTAAGGATTATGATGTGACCATTCAATACCATTCGGGCAAGGCTAATGTGGTGGTAGATGCTATGAGTCGAAAAGCGATGAGTATGGGTACTTTAGCTTGCTTAAGTGTAGCCAAGCGACCTTTGGCTAAGGAAATTCAAACCTTAGATTCTAAGTTCATGCAGTTAGGCATCTTAGAAAGAGGTGGGGTGTTAGCTAGCATTGAAGTGAGGGTCACATTCATTGAGGAGATCAAGGCCAAACAATTTGAGTATGAAAATTTGGAGGACCTTAGAAGGAAGACTACGAATGGTAAGGCACAAGAGACCACTCTTGATGTGGAGGGTGTGCTAAATTTCAAAGGGACAATATGTGTTCCTAGAGTAGATGACTTGATTGAGAAATTATTGGCAGAGTCTCATAGTTCACGATATTCTATTCATCTGGGTGTGACCAAGATGTATAGAGATCTGAAGCGAATTTATTGGTGGTCGGGCATGAAGAAAGACATAGCGGAGTTTGTGGCGAAGTGTAAAAATTGTCAACAAGTGAAATATGAACATCAAAGGCATGCGGGTTTACTTCAAAGAATACCAATTCTAGAATGGAAGTGGGAAAGAATAGCCATGAATTTTTTGGTTGGTCTTCCCAAGACCTTGGGGAAGTTTGATTCTATTTGTGTAGTAGTTGATAGATTGACTAAGTCAGTCCATTTTATTCCGGTAAGAATAGATTCTTATGCTAAACAATTGGTACATTGAAAAGTGGTGATAAGATTTGGTAAAAAGGGTAAGCTAATTCCTAGATACATTGGTCCATTTGAAATTCTTGAATGTGTGGGGCCAGTAGCGTATATATTGGCTTTACCTCCTAATTAATCAAGTGTTCATCCGGTATTTCATGTATCCATGTTGAAGAGGTATCATGATGACGGGAATTATATCAATAAGTGGGACTCAATTGTGTTAGACAGGGACCTCAAATATGAGGAGGAACTTATTGCAATTCTTGATCGTCACGTGCGCAAGTTGAGGACCAAGAAGATTAAGTCCGTGAAAGTTCAATTGAAGCATCGTCCAGTTGAGGAAGCTACTTGGGAAACCGAGAGAGACATGTGAGACAAGTATCCCCAGTTGTTCGTCGATTCAGGTACTACTTCATCCCTTCGTTAGCCTATTTTCCTAAGTTTTGTCACTCGGGGATGAGTAATGGGTAAATTGGTATCTATTGTAACGACCTGTTTTCGTCGTTATAAAAGAGTCAACGGGGGAAAATTGGGGCTGAAAAACTTTTTCGTAGTATTTGGATTCTCCCAACCTTGTCCAGATTTGGACGAAAACAGAGTCATTGAGGTGTGGTAAAATATGGTAACAATCGGGTGAATCATTTATGTTTTTTATTACATGAGTAGTTAGAAAACGCATTAAGGAATCCGTACGACTTTACGGAATTGAATCTGGGCGAGTAGAACTATCGAAATCGGTCTTAGAGTAAAGGGTATTTTATGAGCGTCGTGGGTTGGAGGTGTGTTGTGAAATGGGAAATTTGGAATTCTTTAATTAACTCTCTGTCTCGAGAATGCAGCTTTGGCGCTGGGTTTTACCACTTTGGCGGGGACACTATGGCGCGGTGGTGGCCGCTATGGCGGGCCCGACGCGAATTAAAGTTGTTAATAAACCCCTAAATGACCTCATTATGCCCTTTTCGAATTTTAGAGCTAAGGAACGAATCCCAAGCGACTCCTACTCGTTTTTCACCATTCTTGAGGCAAAAGGTAAGCTTTTCAATCCCCGAATCCGTTTTTCGATCCGTAGAATGTAATAGAATGGGTGAATATTGATGGGGGAAGGTTTTGTTATAGATTCTATGCTGGAAACAACCCTAATTTGGATAATTTGGATTATGTATTTTATCTAGGGTTCATAGAATTGTTAGTAATCCGGTTAGTTAATGATTGTTTATTGATTCCCGTGTTGTTATGATTGTTTGTAGACCAAGAACAAGCGGAACGAATCCAGAAATGGAAGGATCAAGTTTCTTAGGGTTTCAAGCTTGTTTCGAGGTAGGTGATGGTTGTGATTCTATGATTGTGTGATGTATGTGTGTTCTTGCTGCATTATGATACTTGTATATGTATGAATGTTGCAATGTTGATCACACTTGTTGTTAATGAGATAGAGAATTCATTAATGCCATGAAATCATGGCTTAAATGTATGATCTTGATGATATACTTGTGATTGTGATTGTAGTGTGTGAATGGGATCGGTTGCCACATTCCAGCATAACTAACTTGGATCTGTTACTACGTTTCGACATAAATATGGGATCGGTTGCCACATTCTGACATAAATATGGGATCGGTTGCCACGTTCCGGCATGCTAACTGTTTGGGTTTGGGTTCCATGAGAGGACCAATGATTTGACAGAAAATGTCAAATTGTTCATTGTTCGTAAATGTTGATAATGTTGTATATGTTGATATATATGCATGTGATTATATTGTTGTCTTGACTTGTTTATGTTGCACTAGTGGGATAGTCTCGTGATCCTACCACTACATGTGGTTGTGTACTGATACTGCACTAGCTTTTATTTTTGTTGAGTACAGGGCATCTTCAAGCGGCTACTAACAGACCTCGCTTAGGAGATTAGTGATCGTCATTTAGAATTCAAGGGTGAGCCAATTCTTCCGGGCTGCCATAGGATTCTCTTTCGTCTATGTCCACCATTTCTAGACTTAGACATTTGTTTTAATTAGTTCATTAGTATGGGGTTGTATCCCTTCTTGTTTAGACTTGGTTCATTGTTAGAATGTTTTGGTACATTGACTGTCAGGTTTAAGGTTATTCTTCCGCATTGTTAGTTATTATCATTAGACTTTGTTAGAGTTTATGGGAACTCTATTTTTATTTCCTTAGTGTTTGATTTAAATACCTTAGTTTTTAGATTATTTGCTTAGTTTGGGTTGTAGTAGTGGTTCTCCCACCGAAGTGTTAGAGTGGGTGTCAATCACGACGGTATGGGTCGTGACACTATCTTAACATTAGTTTCATCAGAATTCTTGTCAATTAGAATGATGTCATGCACAAGTAACATATACCGTGACACCTCACCTTGGATTCTCCGTGTCAATTCATCTATCACCAATCCAAACTAAAAGAGGCTAAGTGTTGAACCTAGTGTAGCCCCATCACATAGAAGTGCTCTAAGTACCAACCTATTGTCCTTACCCTAGTCTTTATTTCATCGTACATGTCCTTGATTGCCTTGTGTACACCATAAGAAATCATGGAATTAACATAAAAAGTGATAAAGATGATTTCTTAAAGGGAAATAATTGGTTCAATAACTTTAATTAAGCTAATCAAGGTTTAAAAGTAACAATAAATGTTATTCCCTCAGACTTAAATTTTATCCTATTTTGAGCTGGCACAAAGTTTAAAAAGTAGGACAAACAAATTGAAACAGATAGTGTGTTAATTACAGGTGTAAAATCATACACATGAAAAATACACTCGTGATCCTACCAAACTAATTTGGTGCACAAAGCATTCCATTTTAGCGGGGTCTGGGGGAAGGCCACACCCCAAGGGGTGTGAAGTAAATAGACTACCCTAGTTCTTGAATTAATGACTTCTTCCATGGTTCAAACCAGTGACTTATTGGTCACACATAGAAAACTTTATAATCTTTCAAGGCTCTCCTCCGAATATAACTTTATATCTATAAATCTAGTAATTAATTAACATAGTATGGCAATACTATATAAACATGAAAATACTCATGACAGATATAGTTATAATATAAAAACATCAAATAATGTGCTAATACACATGAAAAATAGAATCATAATATGAAAACATTAAATAATGTGACAATACACGTGACAAATAAACTCATAATATGAAAAAATTAAATAATATGAACATACACATGAAAAATAAATCGGACATACTATAAATTACACTAGTGTTCCTCTCAAAGTTCTGTTAAACCTCATTTTAACCGGGGTGATAATAGCGTACAACATATTGATGATTCGTAATTTAATTAACTAACATAAGAAGCTGCCACCTAATTAATTACAGTGAATTAGGGCGTCTAAAATTGGTTAAAGAATTGTCTAAATTTAATAGCATTTTAAGGTCTACTAAATATAAGATTCTAGGTAAGGGTTCAACTAATCTAAAGGAAAAGTATTAATCACCCTTTAAGATCCATTAAAAATGGCTAACCGGCCGAACTTAATAAATTAAATACGCTAGGAAGAAAATATGAAAAAATTCATGTAAAAAGGTTAAATCTCAAGCAACTTTAAAATTATTGCTTGTAAAACACTTCTTGAGAAACTCTGTCTTGTTGAAAATATGTGGAAGTTAAATAGTATTGTAAGCACTGAACTTGTTTCTTAGAGAAATAATGACATCTTGAATCCACTTAAAGTTGATAAGAGATAGGATTTTTTATCAAAGGTTGAAGAATTAGTAGTAGTAAAAGAATATCTAGTGAACTTAACTAGATTAAGAGGTAAAAGTTTAAGACTTGGATAAATTCAAGAACTCACAAGCTAAAAAATAAATTTTAAAATAAAATCTGAAAATCTAAACCAAAAAGAGTTGGGCAGAAACGTTGTTGTTAACAAAATACTTGAAAGCAAAGTGAGTAACTACAAAAAAAAATTAATGAGGAACATTTCTAACTTGAGTATGTTGGTTTCTTATGTTTTAAAAATAAAGGCTCTCTTTTATGTGATAAAACTAAGAATTCATTGATACTGTATGGGGTCAAAGAAAATTCTTACATATCAAGAAACACATAAATAGAGATTAAAAAAATTAATCACATCATCACAATTAAATATAACAAGCTGAGATAAATGAGGTAATTAATAGTTATACTCTGCCTTAAGAGAAGGAAAGAATCTCCTCGGCTATTTGACGTTTGAACAATATGAAGAGGGAAAGAGAAGGTTGTGCGGACTCCATGCATAGGGTATGGAAGCTCCATGCGGTAGCGGCGCCGTTGAGTCTCAAAATGAGACTCCTCGGCTCCAATTTTCATATCAAATAAGCATTCGAAAAGAGTTAGATAAGAAAATTTGATTATTCATACTGCCTAAAAGAGGATAATATTCATTTGAATATTATATTAATCATCCCTAAGAACATGTTACAGTCTCATTTAAACCAAACTAGATATTTCACGTACTTGGCACAATGTAATAATATACCGAACATCCCCCATAAATATATATCTCTAAAATAATGCAATAGAGAGCAAATTGGATTATCGTTGCACTGTTAGTATATCAAAGCATAGTTCAAGATCCTTAGTTTAGAATTTGCTAGTAAATATAGTTTCTACATAGTAGCATATCTAATTCTTAACCAAAGTAGTCAATTTATCATTTTTTAAGACAAAATTACTATGGGGTAATTTTAAATCCAGCAGAACATAGAGTTGTGCATGATAACTCTATTTATATGATTAAAATCAGATTTCCCACAACTAAAGAGAGATTATCATATCACAGTAATACCCAAAATCTACCAATACGTTGTAATATAACTACGGACAAATAAATACATAACTCATTATTTTCTAACAAAACCGCAAATATTTAATTTAATAGAAGGATCAGATTTTACCTTTTAAAGTGCAGTGAACTAGGGATGTTATCGGCCTCAAATTTACTCTTGTGCATCTGATAAAGTCAAGAGCAATAGAGAGGAGATTCAAAATTTCTTTGTAAGCAATATTCAAACGCAAGTGTAAAAACATGTCGGGTGATTTTCGTAGGAACCAAACCTCGTCCCAATTAATGGCTAATAGGGCTTGTTTTTATAGAAAACTTTAAGTCTCTAAAGCTTTGCCTTTTGCGGGATTTGGATTTGGATTTTTATTCTTGGTCAAATGGAGATGTTCAAGTCCAAACTTTTCAAACACACCAGAAAGGAGCTTAGAAAACTAACAAAGATGTGTACTGAAATGGCGAGATTTTTGCTTCTCTTTCAAGATTTTAATGCCTACAAATCATGAAATGGGAAAGAGACGTTGGGACACACCAAGTCAAGTGCGGAGAGAGAGACTTCTTGCACGAATAAATCTCAGACAGGACTTGCTCATGGTTGTACTTTGGTGAACTCTTGTGTAGAAATGGAAATGGGAAGATAGTTTTGTGAGTGGCTGAAGGGATGGGAACCCTAGCTGGGATAGCTTTTTTTTTACCTGGGATAAATGAATAAAAGAAGATGGGCTTCACCTGGTGGGCTGTGATTAGGCCAAATCAATGGAGTATTTGGGCATTTTTGTTCTGTAAATTGATTCTTTTGAACTTCTAATTTAATATACAATATATATAACGTAAATGTTTAGTAAAAAAAAAACTAGAGATGAAGTAACGACAATCTATATTAAAGTAGAGGACAATAAAGTTATTGTAGTAATATTCATGATAAAATTTTATTTCAAAATAACAAAAATATAATAATTATAAGATTAATACAAGTTAGAGTAATATATAGATAATTATGATAATAATAATAATAAACAAAAATAGTAGTGGAATACCAACACTACAAGAAAATGCATTTAAAGCTACAAAACACATTGTAGCTAAATATGAAATTTTTTGTAGCTAAACGCTTTAGCCATAAAATATTTTTTCGTAGCATTCGTGGCAAAATGTAGGGTGGCTAAAACTTAGCTACAGACTTTACATGGTCTGTGGCTAAGGACTAATACTTATAGCTACTAAAAAAATTGAGTTGTAGCTATAATAGTACAAAATTCTTGCTACAAAATATATACTTGTAGCAAAATATTTTTACTCTTTTGCCACAACAAATTAAATTCATTGCAAGTTTTATATTGTAGACACAGTATATTCTATTGTAGCAAATAACTTGATTTATTTGCTATGAAAATTTAAAATTTGTGGCTATTTTATATTTTTAATCTTGTGGCAATGATACTTGTTTAGCTACAAATTAAAAAAATTATAGCTATAAAATTAAAGCATTTGCCACAAATATTTTTTCACAAAGCTAAGATTTGAAACTTTTTGCCATGACATACATAAATTATAGCGAATATTTTTAATTTTTCTATGAAAGGTGAAAATGTATCGCCTTATTTTTTACAATTACATATAGATTTAGTCATAATTACAAAAATTCATTGCTACAAATTGAAGAATAGTGACATAAACATTATTAATCACAAGAACTTTTATAATGTAGCTAAAAAATAAATTTCAACAATTCTGTTATTATAAATTTAAAAGGATTTCCCACAAGCTTTGTTAATAAAAAAAGATACATAATGTAACCATGAATACATTTTTGAGATTCTAAAATAATTCTCAACTTACATATAATTGCATTCTAAAATTTTGAGAATAGTCATAATATACTATTCTTGTAAGACATCATCTTGTTTGAGTCCAAAGCAACATAGTCTTCACCTATCTTTCCTTCCACAATCTTCAATTGCA
>JAJOOF010062943.1:0-35246 GCA_029582545.1 Solanum lignicaule | reverse complement strand
ATACATAATGTAACCATGAATACATTTTTGAGATTCTAAAATAATTCTCAACTTACATATAATTGCATTCTAAAATTTTGAGAATAGTCATAATATACAATTCTTGTAAGACATCATCTTGTTTGAGTCCAAAGCAACATAGTCTTCACCTATCTTTCCTTCCACAATCTTCAATTGCACCTTAGCTTGATCAACATCGGTTCCAATTTGTCATTTATATGCCCTTATTCCATAAATATGCCTATCAATAATGATAAATATTTTAGCACCAAGAATGTAATGATTTAAAATTTCAAGGAAAAAATATAATTGTCTATGATCATTTTTTTTACAAAAATGTTTAGCAAATAAAAAAAATACAAAGAAAACAAAGGAGTAAGCAAACCTGTAACTTTTAAACTTCTTAAAACCTGTAGATATAGATCTCAAATTTTAGTATAAATTATAAAATTCATACCTAATCAGAAAATTTCTTTTACATTAATAAACATATACAATCCATTGTAATACCCATCTACTCAAGCTAGGACAATAATCTCTTGCAAAAATATAGAATATAATTGTGTATGATAAATTATTTGTGGTTCAATCTTTTCTTGAACCTATACATAATAGAAAATTTAGAGCATACGACTGAGTAAACAAAAACTTCATATTGTGAAAACTTATCTCATCTGCTTGGAGAATGCTATGTAAAACCTACAAAAAAAAAAATAACAAAACATTAGAAACAAAAAAATCGAACAAAGAGGGGAGGGGCAGACAAGAAGGATATGGGAAGAGTGGAAAGGATATCTAGGTTTTTATTAAATGAGTTTTAAAATTTTGGTGGGAACCTTTGAACTTTTGCAATTTTTAATTTTTTGGGGTAAGAGTTTTTGGATCTAAATGGGGAAGGGGGGGAGACGGTTGGAGGTTATTTTTGGTGAAGATTAATGCTTTGCTTTTATAGTTATTGTTTTTACTTATTTTAAAATTAACAAATACAATATTCTTTTATATATAACAAATACAACAATTGTTATAATAAAATTAACAAGTGTTATCGATAATAACAAAGAAAATTATCTCATGAAAATAAAAATAATTAATAATATTAACAGTAATAAAACAAATATATACTTTACGTTAAGTTAATGGAAAAGGTCAATTATATATATATATATATATATATATATATATATTGTTATTAGTTTTGTTATCTATTCTGCTTTTCAAAATAAATTTTTAACTTACACTTCTTATGTCACATATTAATTGTCCAATAACAATAATAATAACATACCTAGTGAAATCTCAGGGGTCTAAGAAGAATAGAGTGTACCAAGACATTACCACTATCTCGTGAAAGTAGAGAGACCATCGACTCATATTAGTTGTTCACATTAATAAAAATAGTTATCTCAAATTAATTGTCAATTTATGAAATAAAGATAGAAATTAATTATAATGTTTTCAATTTCCCTTACATTAATTCTTTTTTAAAAGTGTAAACAAGTTTATGAAGTTTTAGATAAAAAAATATTATGGCGTAAAGTAGTAAAAATTATCCTTTTTATTTCTGATTATTTAGCATTGTATCAAAGAAAAAATAGACAACTAATATTGAACAGAGAGAACAGTGTTTAGTTAAACTTATGACCACTCTTAATATTGAATTACTATTTTTAGTTTGAATTAAAATATAAAAATGATATGAATTCAAAATATTTTTCTCTACCTCTTAGAGAGGGGCAAATTTGTGTACACTCATGTATCTCAAAATCCCATATATTGTAGAAAGTTCTTCTTATAATGCACTCTCTTCAAATCTCATATTATAGTACAATACTCAGTATATATATATATATTATATGAATTTAAAATGATATATGCATTAGAATGTCAAGTTAAACATAGAATATTTTAAAATACAATATAACTATCAATATCAGAAAATATATTTAATTTATTTATATAGAATTAGAGAAACAAAACAATATTGTGAAGACAAGTGTCAATTAACGTACAATTCAAGTTTGAAAATTATTTTAATGAAGAATTTTCAAGAGAAATAAGAAACTCAATTCAATTTTTTTTGTATCAATCATTTGAATTCAAATTCAAGTTAAATTGTTCAACTTTAGTGAAACTATACTTCCCCATTGTTTGATTATTTCAATTTCAATTTAAATAGAGATGTGAATTTTGGATTGTAGTTTTGTAGTTTTAATTTAAAATACAAAAATTATATGGATTATGAAGTTAAGATGAAGCACCTCAAGGCTTACGTTTCACCTCGTATCGGATAAAACGTATCACCACAATTGTACTCACATAGTTGTATCATTTTTTCATGACAATTTTTTAACTATTAAGTTAATTATTGCAACAATTTTTTGCTACTCGAAACATAATATTTATTAAGTTATTATATTTTATTTGAAATTACTTCCTATGTATAAAAGATTACTATTGCTTCAACAAGTTTCAACATAATCGTGAAAAAAACTTATAATTAAATATAAAATTGTATTATAGCAAAACATCTATGATTATATATTTTTAATATGCCACAACTTTTATAACTTGAGAAAAAACATTTAGCTACAATTTTTTTTCCAATTAAGTTATTTGTGAAAGGTTATTATTACTATGATAAATTCAAACTTGTGGCAAAAATTAATTATCAGCTATGAATTTTTATTATAGAAGAAAATCTATGTCTATTTCATTTAATTATTGCCACAATATTTTATAACTTAAAGCTAAATTATTTATTTAGCTACAAATATTTCTTCAAATAATTTATTGTGGCTAATAGGTTATTATTACTACGGCAAATTAAAATTCGGGGCAAAAAAATAGTAATTAGCTACGAAATTTTACTATAGCAAAAATTCTATGGCTATATCATATAACTATTACCACATCTTTTTATAACTTGAAGCAAAATTATTTACTTAGCCACAATATTTTGTTTCAAATAACTTATTATGGCTAAAGAGTTGCTATTGCTACAATTATTTTTATTGGGTCGCAAAAAAGTTATAATTAGCTACCGAATTTTATTGTAGCAATAAAATTGTAGCTATTTAGATAATTATTACCATGATTGTTAGCAATTATAGCAAATACAAGGATTTTTCTTTGTAAACTTTATATTCGTGGCTAAGAAATTTGATGAATTTTTTATATAGCCACGAAATTTGAATTTTTATGGCTATTACTAGGTAATAGCTATGATTTTTGAATTCATAGCTTAGTTTTCGTAGCAATAAGTATATTTTCTTGTAGTGACTCCTCTAAGGCATCTAAGAAAGAAGTAGTTCATACTTCTACTGATAAAGATAAATGTCCCCAAATTCTGGCCTTTCCAGAAAGAAGAAAAACTAGCAAGGATCGATGTTGGAAGAGGCAAAGGGTTGAACAATCCGGGGATGAAGTTGTTGATTAAGGAGTCGTAGAAGTCCAAAGTGTCGATAGTCCTTTAAGATAATTGACAATTCAGAGTGACAAGGTTTTCTTTCCTCCCTTTTTTTTGGATCTTGAATAAAATGACTTTGCTAACCACCCTTTTCACTTGTAAGTCAACGCTACCGGACATTCACTAGGATCACCATGTGAAAGGCCAGATGTTAACGATGAGTCTACTGCAATATCAAGACCTAAGGCAAACAATTTCAAATACAGAGCAAGAACAAAAGACATCATCTACTTCTCGTGACCAAACTTTAAAAGGGTTGACTCCTAATTCAAATGAGCTTTCTCGAGTTCTTCCAAAGAGTAATGGAGCTATGTCTGTCTTCGAAGGAAAAGGTGTTGTGTTCAACCACAAAAAGAAGTACATCTTGGGTCTTGGGGAAGAGATTTGTGGAAAACTTTCCAGAACTTCTCTAGACAATATTTCATATTACAAAGATGATATTTGTGAGATTTTCAAGGAGATGAGTGAGATGAATTTATTATATCTTTCACCATTGAAGAGCTTGGTTGATTCTCTTTTTGATCATGCTCCTTCTTATGATAAAGAACACTCTAACTTTGTTGACATGGCGCATGAACATAAGAAGATGGAGTTGCTTTCCAATGCCAAAGAGCGTCTTGAATTGTTCAAAGTAGAAGAGGGTGAGAAGGCAAAACACGTTTCTTCTAACAAAAATCACTAAAGAAGGTTAAGCGGAAGCTAGCAACTTTACAAGGAGAGCGAGAAGGACTTGAAGTTGTTTTAGAAGCTGCTAAGAAGAATGTTGAGGAGATTCAAGCAAGGATTTTAGCTACAGAAGATGAGATATCCTCGTATGAAAATATGAGTTCATTAATGCCTGAAGATTCAATATGTTTGGAACAGAAAAGAGAGTGCTTGGAGGCTAGTCGTCAAGATTTGACCAACTACAAGTTACGCTTAGATTAGGCTTTTTCTTTGTCTTTCCCCTTTTTTATTTTCTTTAGCATTTGATTGATGTTTTAGACAATTTTATAGTAATGAAGTTCTTTCCCTTTTTTTTTGTTTGTCTCATATCATGTATTTTTATTGCATTCTCCAATTTGAATTTGCTCTTTAATTCTTGATTGCAAGCTTTTAGTAATTCAAAGTCATTCCATATTTTGCATGCCAATAAGAATGAATATAGTGCAAGTTCCATATTTTTAAGTTCTAATGTTTGATAAAACAAAATACTTATTGTGTTAACTTTCATGTGACAGATCAAGTGGGAACATGTGGTGTTTTTACACTCATGCAATTGAACTTAGAATATGGTTCTAAGTGCCTACGTACCTCAATGAAGAGGATCAAGTCAAAACATAGTTCTGAGGGAGTGAGTGATTTTTTGTTGTTGTTGTGCCATACACAGTTTATACTCTTATGGGCCAGGAGTGCCATGCAATTTAGGCTCGTACCTTAAGGAGCATCATTTTACTTCAAGGGTAGTACCTCTTTAGGAATTTTGCATTAATAGGACCGATCCTTCGCCATTAGCATCAACAAGCTTGTAAGCACCATTCGAATATGCTTTTTGTACGACATATGGTCCAGCCCACTTTGAGTTAAATTCGCCCCCAGACTTGTGCGAAGTATTGGTGGGTCTTCTTACTGTGAGAACTTGGTCTCCAACTTGGAAGCACCTCAAGCGAACCTTCTTGTTAAAAGCATGAGATAGACGAACTTGATAACATTCAAGATTTTGTTGATCTTCTAGCCTCTTTTCATCAAGTGCTTCTAACTCTGCAAGACATAGTCGAGCATTTTCTTCTTTAGTGAGCCCTTCTTGAATGGCAAGTCTTAAGGAAGGTATTTGACGCTTAAGTGGCAGGACTGCTTCAACACCAAAAACAAGTGAATATGGTGTTGCTTAAGTTGGTGTGCAATATGTTGTCCTATATGCCCACAAAGCTTCTTCCATTCTGTCATGCCAATCTCGTTTGGACTTGGAGACAACTTTGTAGAGCAGGTTGCATAGAGTCTTATTGAATGCTTCAGCAAGACCATTGGCGGCAGTATGATACATAGAAGATTTACGTTGCTTGAAGCCCAAGAGATCACAAATCTTGTTCATTAACTTGTTATCAAATGGCTTGCCATTGTCTGTTATTATGTAGCGAGGGATGCCAAAGAGATACATGATGTTCACTCGAATAAAATTTGCAACATTCTCTTTCTTCACTTCTTTAAGAGCGATAGCTTCTGCCCATTTTGAGAAGTAATCTATTGCATCCAAGATGTACAAGTGTCCACCAGAAGATTTTGGTAGTGGTCCTACAACATCCAATCCCCAAGCATCAAATGGCCAAGATGCGATAGTTGGGTGCAATACTTCGGCTGCTGATGTATGAAATTCGCATGAAATTGACAAGAATCGCACTTCGAGCATAATCTAAGCAATCATTCACCATGGTTGGCCAATAATACCCCATCCTCTTTATAAGAAAGTGGAACTTCGGTCCAGATTGATGTGATCCACATACTCCTGAGTGTGATTCTTGTAGAGCTTGAATTGCTTCGTCCTCTCCCAAACATCGTAATAGTGCACCCTCAAATGATCTTCTATATAATGTGGCCTTGTAGTAAAGGAAGCGAGGTTCACGAAGACGAATGTCAGTCCTTCTCCTTGGATTTTCTGGAAGTATCCCATAACACGTGTAGTCAATAATGGGTTGTCTCTAAACTTCCTTTGCGGCTTCAGAAATGGCGACGAGATGGTCAAGATCATTTTCTATATTTTCTTCCTCATTTGGCGGTGGTACTATCCAATTTTGACAAATAGTCACTTGCTTTTGATCAGGAAGGGTTAGGATTGAAGCTAGGGCAGCCAACGCATCAACTTTCTTATTTTATGTTCTTCGCACATATTGAAGAGCTACATCTCCAAGCCATCCTATCAACTTTTGAGCATAATCATAATAAGGGTACAATTTGGGCTTCTTCACCTCGTAACTTCCCAAGAAGTGGTTGATCACCAACTGAGAGTCACCAAAGACTTGTAAGTGTAATTGCTTCATGTCGACGACCATCTCAAGTCCAAGTATCAACGCTTGATATTCATCGACATTATTGGAGTAACATTGCTTCAAAGTAAAGGAGAATGGTAGAATTTCTTTTTGTGAAGTGATGAACACTACGCCAGCGCTAGCTCCACCACGATGTGCAGCCCCATCAAAGTACATTTTCCAAGGAGGTTGAATGTCAATAGACATCGCATCTTCATCAGGAAGATCATCAGTTAACTCCCAATCATCAGGTATCGGATGGTCTGCCAAGAAATATGCTAATGCTTATACCGTCATAACTTTCTGAGGGATGTACACAATCTCAAACTGTTGGAATTAGAGGTACCATCTTGCTAGTCGGTCACTAAGGACATGTTTTGACATAACAAACTTGATGGGATTTGCTCTAGAAATAAGGCAAACAATATGAGCTTGAAAATAATGCTTCATCTTTTGAATTGAGAAGACAAGTGTCAAGCACAACTTTTCAATTGGCGAACAGTTCAGCTCATTCGGCATCATCGTTCTACTTAAGTAATAAATAGAGTTTTCTTTGCCTTCACTATTCTCTTGAGCTAACAGGGCTCCTACGGACCTTTCTTGTGCCGCAATGTAGAGTATCAATGGCTTTCCAGGCATAGGGGATGCCAAAACTAGAGGTTTCTCTAGATACGATTTGATACTTTTAAAGGCATCTCTACATGTTTGGTCCCAATTAATAGGAGCATCTCTCTTCATGAGATGACCGAATGGTTGTCATTTTCCCACTAGATTTAAGATGAACCTCCTCAAGTAGGCTAGCTTTCCGTGGAGACTTTTTAACTCATGAATATTTCGAGGCTCGGGCATCTTTGATATTGCATCAACTTTAGCTTCATCAATTTCAATTCCTCGATGTTTCACAATAAAGCCAAGGAACTTGCCAGAAGTAACTCCGAAGGCACATTTCAATGGATTCATCCTTAGTTGATATCTTCAGAGCAACTCAATCACCATTTAAGTTTTTCAAATGATCAGCCCTCTTTCTCGGTTTTACCACCAAGTCATCAACATAGCATTCAACATTTTTATGGAGCAAGTCATCAAATATATTTTGCATAGGCCTTTGATATGTGGCACCAGCATTCTTTAAACTAAATGACATCACTTTATAGCAATAAATACCTTTCGGTGTGCAAAATGCGGTGAGTTCTTCATCCTTTGGTGCCATGCGGATTTGATTATAGCCAGAAGAACCGTCTATGCACGACATTGCCTCATAACCAGCAGTGGCATCAATCATCAGCTCCGGAATGGGAAGAGGGAACTCATCCTTAGGGCATGCATTATTGAGATCTCTAAAGTCAAGACAAACTCGAATTTGACCATACTTTTCCTCACAAGAACAATACTTGAACTCCATGTAGGATATTTGACCTCACGAATAAAGCCTGCCTTAATGAGTTTGTTAACTTCATTTTCTATCAACGGAACCAAGTCTGGCCTAAAACATCTTTGAGCTTGCTTAACAGGACAAGAACCATTTTTGACTGCCAATTGGTGGACCGTTACTTTAGGATTCAATCTAGGCATTTCTTTATAACTCCAAGCGAAGACATCCCTATATTCTTTAAGTATATTCATATAAGCAATTTCTTCATCAACTTATAGAAAGGCACTCAAGTAAGTTGTTGGTCTTGGGTCTTCATCAGTGCCAAGGTTAACTTCATTTAAAGGATCTATTGTGGTCTTTACTCCTTCAAGTTCTGGTGGAGCATCTCCATCATTTTCCTATTCTAGAGGACCATTGTCATTGACAGATATATGAAAACATCAGAAAATATCTTTTAAGTCTTCATCAATCTTCATTTGAGGCAAAGAATCGTGCTCATTCTGGATTGTAACATGGTATAAAGAGCCTACATTTTCTTCATCTTCCTCGCGCTTCTTGGTGTCAACTACAGTGTGAGCCTTTGCCTTGAGTACTTCTTTACACGAAACCACAAGTTCCACTCGTCACCTCATTCTAGAAGGAATCAAACTTTTGAAATCCTTTCGAATCAAAGGTGAAGCAGACATTGTAACTTTTAGATAACTTTTCAGATTCTTGTTATTTTTCTTCTTCAATGGACCTAACCTCTCAAACACAGAAGTTCTTGTAGCCAATTCTCCAAGTCGATCAAAGACAGAAGACTTTTTGTTGGGAGTGGCGACATCATATTCAAAATTTATATGGTTATTGTTTGCCCTTCTTATGGAAATGTGAATTGGCGGCGGTTGGCTATAGCCTAGGCCTTCACGTGCTTGCCTAGTTGTATCCTCTGATGGAAGTTTCCTTAACACTAATGGCTCATTAAGTTTGTATCTAGCCTTCACAAATAACTTGTAAGCATTGGGATCAAAACCTTCTTTTGTGCGTTTTGTAGGGAGCGCCACATCTTGCACTTGATTTTGAGCGATTGACTTTCCTTGCAGCTTTGAAGGCAAGTTTATTGTATCGATCCGTCTTATAGGAAGAGTTAGCCCTCTCAATGTATTTTCTTGGCCTTCTTCTTTCTTTACTTTTGGAACATAGAGAAGTCCAGAAGTCAGCTTTTTCTTCGAAGACATGATATTCCTTTCATTAAGAATGGGACAAAGTTCTTTAGTGTCAACTTTTACCTTTTTGACAGTCGCATCGACTCCTTTGCTTGTGATCTTATCGGACTTGATTGATTTGACATCATTAGATTTTGTCCCCTTAACAACATAACCCTTCAAATTGAATTTTGCATCGACAAAGTGCATCTCAACTTCGGTGAAAGAATTATCATCTACAACTATCTTCTTTTCCATCCCGCCTTCAAGATACTTCAAATATTGTTAGTAAGAAGATGAAACAATTTTATTTTCATGTACCTAAGGCCTGCCAAGTAATATATTGTATGAAGTCTTTGCATCGATCACATGCATCCATGCGTTTGATCGCAAATCTTCCATGTGGATCTCTAATTTAATAGATCCTATGGCCCTTTGTCCCCCCTTGATTGAATCCTTGTATCAACAAACGACTTTCACTAATTAGTCGGGATGCCGAGTTCCTTCAATGTATGGATAGGCACAATGTTGACTCCAGATCCTTCATCTATTAAGATTCTATTTATCTTCTTCTCTAGCATGTGATCCACCATATACAAAGGACGGTTGTGTAGTGTTTCACCAAATAGAAGATCATTATCTATAAATGTGATTTTTGTATCACATGCATGTGCTTCTTGGGAAGAAGGTTGAATAGATTTTTCAGAAGATGAAGGGGACATCATTGATGAGATTTCTTTTGTTGCTTTTTCTTCGTCACTAGGAGACACTTTTGGTGAGGAATTTGTCACGCCCCAAACTAGGGGACGCGGAACTGGCACTCGATACCATATGCAATCGAGTTAGCCACTGAAACATACCAACTTACTCAACTGTGGGCCTGGAAGGTCGGGCAGCATAACATCTAAAATATTAAGTCTGGACCATTAAGGTCATAACCTGAATAACAATTCATATAGACAAAGGTAGACAAGCCAAAAAAAATAAAGTACTAGCTGGCCGACGAGGTCGAAATTAAGGACATACACACATACATACATACATATCTATACATGCCAAGCCTATGTGGTTTGAAACTGGAAGCTGCAGAAAAAACTAAGAATACTGTGTCCATAATAGCCTCTATGAGTGTCATAAGTACTGGTTAAGACAAGTCCGCGACTATACCCAAACTGTACAACAAAAGTAAGCATCCTATGAAAGCTCCAGGAAGATGTGGAGCTTACCAACTCACAACTGAACCCCGAATATTAGTGGAGGAGTCAATAAGAATCCCTAACTAAACATGCACGCACGAAACGAAAATGCAGCGTCCCCAGGCAATGGGACGTCAATACGGATAAAAATATACTGGTATGTAAGGCGGAAATTAGAATCATAAATAGCAGCTATAAAAAGAGTAATAAAGATACCACCTGAAACAGAAACTCAAATAATTTCCCTGGCTGACATTTGGCCTCCTACTATTTAAATATTCATTGTATGCTCGCATAATTGTATGTTGTGAATACATATATATAGATGAAAATGCATGACATACCCAACCAAGTGCTAGAAATGGTGGTGCCTCTCGGTAGCGAACCGGCATCATATTCACCAACTTGTGGCCATGTGTGTCTCATACGTATAAATATAGGCAATAGGCACTACACCTTTCGATTATAGTTCGGAAGTAGAATGCATAGCATGTAATGTCATGGATTCGTAATGCATTTGTTTACCCGAATCATGTTGCCAATCTTGGCCCGTTGGTACTCTTGTCCTCATGATCTCATAATCACTTTCGTATCACATGTAAATGTCCCGTAGAACCTTATATACTTGTAGATTAAACATGAACACTTAACTATGATTTAGAAAGGTAACTTAAACCTGAGGATGTTCATAAAGAATTTAAAGTTCTTCACTTAGTATCTATATATGATCCTTAGTAGTTTGTAAAAGAAAGTATTTCAGAAAAACACGTCCTTTAGTAGTTTAAACATACAATTTATATTTAAAAGTTTTGGAGATCGACATACTATTTTAAAGTTTTTCAAAAATATAAATTAGCGAGGAAGGAGGACTGATTTCAAATTCATATTATTCATCCCTAATCTTTTTTAAGTTACTACACCTAAAGAAGAATAAGAATTTGTACACATGGACCTATAGTCAAGAGAATCAACAAAATGACATAAAGACGTCGAATACCCTATCTAACCGAACGAGTGGAATAGCAACAGAATGGAGTCACAAAAATACGCCAACTGCAATCTCAATGCATTTCACAAAAGGTCTTTCTAGCAATAGAGTAGTAAAACAATATTTGACGATTTAGGATTCCAAAATTTGTGCTCAAAGGAAGTAGAGTGCTTAGCCTTAACATACCTCAATTTTGGGTCTTGTTGTATCAATATGGATTGTACCCCTTCCTTATAGTATGTAATCTATATGAAATCATGTCGCACAACCATTACCGATTGAATATTAACATGTCAGGGTCAAAGTAGCAATTTAGAGATAAATAACAGACTAATTAGCTCGTCGGACCCTTTTTAATTGTATGCTTCAATACATTTTCTTCTCAAAATTACAATCCCAAACTAATGAAGAAAAACATACATTTTTGCAGCAGCTATTAACAAGTAGAGGCCTACCTAATAGTAAACAACAACCAAATAGAGTATGCCTGCACAACAATAAAAACTCGACGTATCGCCACACCCCTCTTTTCCAACACCAAAATAACCACAACCAATTCCCAACCACTAGTATTGCCAGAAAAAATATATGTAATACAGTTCTATAATTGTTCAATATAACCATAATAACTCGACTCACCGCTTCCAATCACTATCATGTGATTTCATCCAATAATTACATTTGGAATTATGTCTTTCTCTTCATAAGAAATAAGAGGTTAAAACGGCAGAACCTTAACTTAAACTTGATGGAGCTTATAGTATTTTTAGCGTGTCTCCTCAATAACAAACAGTCTCCTCAAACACAAGATGTTGAACGAAGAAGAAACCATTTGAAAAGTTCAATGCAGTAATACAACAACTGTTACACTTATTTATACTACAATTAATTACCCATCTATACATCTCTTCTTATCTTCCAGACTCATATCAACAACAACCACACACAAACAAATCAATTCCCAAAATTCTAGCAACAACAACATTAGAAAATACTTCAATAACAGCCCAACATCACATAACTATCCAAATACAATTTTTCAGCCGTCTATCGTGTTCTTGCTTATATAGCATAGCTATAACTTGGACTCACTCAATAAAATGAAGGGTGAGAATTATTACCTCCAAAAGTAGAAACATCACCTAAAAATGAGACTCCTTCACCAAGAAGAATCTTTCTAATCACATCCAACGAGGAGGAAAGAAGTAACACAATCTCTATGAACATTCTGAGGGTGAAACCACGTTGAAATCTTGTAGATCATTTCTTGGATGACAGGGAACCTTTAGAGAGGATTTAGGATTGTTTTCCTCTTATTTGGTCGAAAAAAATGAGATAAAACGAAGGGAAACCAAATCTTATAAGGCAAAACCGACATAGGGGTGAGGGACCCACCTTCATGTCTTCTTGTTGAGTCTCTCTAAAATCTGAATATCTCTCAATTCTAAAGTCGTATGGACAAATGGTTTAGTGCGTTGGAAAGTAGACTTGTAGACCTTCGATTTGGTATATTGGGGTTCTTCTAAAGCTTTATAGATTGGGAGAAAATCTCCAAGACATTTAACCCAAATTTCAGAAAATTTATCAAAGAAACTTACTCAAACTTTTGTCAACTTCTATTTCCCTACCTGCTTAACTTCGAAACATAACTTACAATCATTGGGCGACTATGTCACCTTATAAAACATCCTTCTTAGCATATAAGACACTCTTTATCTTACCCCAAAGGTACTGGATAAATTGAACCTTTCGAACGGGCGGGGTGTTAGAAGAGACATTCTTTAAATCGAACTTGTTTAAGGGCATCCTTGACCCATAACGTTAGTATAATTCTTTGATTTTTACCTCCGCTTTGCAACCTTATTCTCCTGAAATGATACACCAAGTCATATAAACCTCTTACACTAATGCAATGATACACATATTATGCGAAAGAACCACGGGGTCTCACAGATTCATTCGTTGTTCCTTTTTTTGTCAGTATAAGACACTTTTATTGTTTCTTATTTATCAGCATTGAAACATGATGCCTCGACATTGTCTTTAGTAGACTTTGTGCAGAACGAACTTGGTAAGAATTCCTTTAGAGTCGCATGACGTCAGGGTTTCTGGTAGTGATGCACTTCTACCTTTACCCTCTTTGGGTGCTTGATTGATTTCTTCTTCTCCAATTTCCTCACCATCTTCCTTTTGAATCGGTTGCTCGAATGATTCTTTTCGTAAGCTTGACTTATTGCGTCTTCGCCTAGTCAAAAGAATCTAGTCTCCATCACCATCTATATCATCTTGAGATTTTTCTTGCTCCAATAACTCTTCTTCATGTTTTTCAGATATATACATTTGGATCGGATCGAGCGAGCCAAATGTGATAGAGATTTGGTTAGAACTAGCCTTCTTATCATCAAGGACAATTTTCTTTTTATTAAACAATCGCATCACTCTATCTTTGAAGATAAAACATTTTTCAAGAGGATGACTCACAAGTCTGTGATACTGGTAATAATTTGGGTCATCAGTTTTTTCAGCTTCATCAGGTCGCTTCATTTCTGGCAACTCAATGAGCTTTAACTCGAGTAACTCATCAAAAATCTCAGAAACGTCAGAATCCAAGAAGGGATACTCTTTTTCTTCCATCTCCCTTAGTGTCGACTTTTGATACGTACGTGCTTGGAAAGTCGTTCTCACATTTTGCTTCATACCCTCCTTCGTAGTGAACTTCGCAGGCTACACATTAACATTCATGGATTCTTTGTTGACACTTCTGGGCACAAATTTGCTCCATCTCTTGGGTTCCTGCTTGTCTCTTCCTTTACGAGTATCATGGACAAAAGTCATATCTTTTCCAACAGAGGACATTCTCAACTCCATATCATGAGTGCGACTAGCTAAATCTTCGAAGGATTTTGGTTTTATTCCTTGCAAGATGTAAAGAAGCTCCCAGTGCATTCCTTGGATACACATTTCGATTGCAGAAGCTTCACTAATCCTATTCTTGCAATTTAAGCTCACGTTCTTCCATCGATTTATGAAATCTATAACCGGTTCATCTTTTCTTTGGTGACTATTCGTGAGTTCTACCATGCTCACCGTACGCCTTGTTCTATAGAAGTGATTGTGAAACTCATGCTCTAGTTGCTCCCAACTACCAATAGAATTGGGCTCGAGATCCGTGTACCAATCAAATGCATTTCCTTTTAGAGAGCAGACAAATTTTTTGACAAGATGGTCACCATAGGTTCCAGCATTATTACATGTCTCCAAAAAGTGTGCAACATGTTGTTTCGGATTTCCTTTACCCTCAAATTGTTGAAATTTGGGGGGTTGATAACCAGCAGACATTTTGAAGTTATCAATTCTTGCAGTGTATGACTTGTCATACATATGGGAAGACTTAGTGGAGACTTCATACTTATCTTTGATTGTGCCTTCAATGAACTCCTTCAAGCGATCGAGTGGGATCATTCCTTTAGAAGAAACTAGCATCTCATTAACAAGCGGTGCTTTCTTCGCAGGATCTCCGATCTCTTGAACTTCAACACCCTTTCTAGGCGTGTGGCTCACTTATCCATCTAAAAGTTCTTCCATCCTATCCATCAACTTATCGATTTGGGACTCTTGGTGTTGTACATGTTTTGTCAATCCTTCAACCAACTTCGTCAAATTTGTGAGTTGTTCCTTAGGGGAGGAAGCAACAATCACCATTGTTTGCATGAGCATTGGAGATGTAGGAGAGTAGCATGGATTGTCTTGTAAGTTAATCTTTAGCGGACTCACATTACGCGATGCATGTGGAGATGATTCATTGGTTGAATCATAGTTCTCCCATGTGGTAGAATTTTTAGATCCAGATTGCTCAAGTAGAGCTAAGGTCTTCTTGATCTTTTCAGCAACGCTAATTCCTCCTTCTAAAGCATTTGTGGAGGAACTTGATCTTTTTGTAGTCGCAGACCCAAAAACTGGAGTAGACGCAGACGACACTTGAAGTGTTTGTTATCCTAGCGTAGCAGCCTTGCTCTTCGTAACAACTCCAAAGCTTCCAAAGGTAACACTAAGAATTCCTTCAACTTCAGTAAAGAATTTGGAGCTAGTGGCCTTAGAGGCAGTTGATTTAGAGTTGTTCTTCATGGAAGTCATCTCGATATTTTTTTATTCTTGAAAAGTTGAGATGAGAGGTAGAGATTGTCCCACTGGGGGTGCTAGAATTTTTAGACAATAAAATTCACGTCGAGAAAATAGTAATCAAGAACGGAAACATATCACAATAATCGTATTTATTATTTCAAAGTGCTAGTGTTACAATCTCTATGATTTCTCTGAATTTGTTTTTTGAAATATAAATTCAAGGGCTCTTGAGCTTGATCTTGAATTTGACTTTAACTTGGTCTTGGATTCAAGGGCTTTAAAGATTGTTCTTGAATCTTTGATTAACTTGAACTTTGAACTTTATCTTGATCTTGACTTTTACTTGAATTCAAAAGCTTCGAGCTTGTTCTTGAATCTGATGGACTTGATCTTGATCATTCTTGAACTTGAATGCTTGAATTCTTAAACTTGTAACTTACAGAGAATTTTATGGCGTTTTGTACCACGAACTTTCTCTAGCTTCTTGTTTAGAATTTTCTGGCCCCTTTTCTGAATTATAAGAACCCCTATTTATAGTTTTAGAATAGAGGAGTTGTGATTGGAATAGGATTCCTTTCAGCCAATCAGATTTAAGTGACATGGCATATGGGCTTTATGGAGCGGACTTGTCATCTTTGACACATGTCATGATCCTATTGGCTTCTTGTTTGACTTGAAATGTCACGTCATTTGCCACGTGGCACCAAAAAAATGGGCCTCTAGGATGAGGTAAAATTGGACTTATCTATTGTAGCACAAATCAATTAAATTGAATTCATATTTATTGGACTTAAATAATTATCCTAATTATATTAATCCATAGTATTTATTTGGACTAATATATTTATGAATTTAAGATAATTCAAATCATTTTATAAATCTATATTTAATAAATTTTAATGATTACAGTCGCATTTTGACTTAGATCAGTGTGTTATATATTGCTGATATGTGATACTAATATGACCTTCTCATTTAGGATAAGCATGTGAATAATTATTTATCATGATGTGCAGCTTGGACTTTTTTCCTAATTAATTTGAATTAAGAGTAATCTTGCTGTCTCGATACAAACCTTGAAGTTGTGTTTCTTTTTTTCTTTCTTTAACTTCATGGATAGCATTGGCAGTAGCCTCTTCATTTTTAAGTACCTAATTTACCCTATTAATAATTTAAAATCACGTCTTAACTGTTTCCTTAGTTCACATGCTAATTTTGTTTCTTTTGTTTGTTGTATGAACCTCTTCCGAGTCCATGGTGGACTTGCTTTTTCTTGCATTCCCGAGTTGAGCCATAGAGGCTCAAATTTCTTTTCATCGTTGAGTCAGCCTGATTATCATAATGAAATGCAGAAACATGGGCTGGAAGTTCAGATTACAAGTGTCCGAAGGTCCACAGATGGACTGTATACATTCAGTATACACTAATATACATGACAAAATTCAGATGAACAGGTCCTCGGAGGCTAAATACAGGGTTGGAAGCTGAATTCTGAGTGTGTGGAAGTCGAAAGGTTGATTGTATACGACTGTATACATTAATTTACAACTGGTGTATACAAAAACGAAATCGGGTTAAAGCACAAAAATTGCATCGAATATGGCCCAAGAAGGGGCCCTATTTCATTCTCTCTTTTGCTCTTTTAATTGTTTTGATTATGTTTTGACTAATTTTATTTAACTCCAACTTTAGAATTATTAATTAACTTAGTTGAATTCCCCAAAAGATAAACTATTTATTTGTACTGTTTTGTAATTAACAAATTTCATTTTATCAACTCTTGTATTTTTACATACTTAAACATTTTAATCAAAACCTGCACTTGTATTTAATTAATTTAAATATCATTTCTTTTATTAATTGTTTTAATTTAAAAGATTATTTCTTTAATTAATTGGTTTTAATTTAGAAGATTATTTCTTTAATTAATTCAATTGTTTTTAATTTAAAATATTCTCTCTTTAATTAACTCAATTGGTTCAAATCATTATTTCTAAAAATATTATTTCTAGTTTTGTCAAAATTCTAATTACTTGTAATTAATTTCAAATATTTCAATTAAGATCCTTTTTTCTTAAAAAAATAAAAAATATTCTTTGTTTTGACTAATTTTTCAAATTCAATCAAATATATAAATTATTTTTTGATGTTAAATCATTTTCCTAAAAAGTAATCAAATATTTTTAGTCAAGTCGTAAGATAACCGCGTGTTAGCGGGTACTTCAAATGCTTTAAAAACCTTCTTGAAGCGTAAATGAGAACCTCGTACCCTTTTTCTCTAAATTTGTAAAAACTTAATCTATTAGAGTCTTTTGAATTAAGTTTTCTTAATTTCTTTTTAAAAATTAAGTGACGACTCTTTTTTAAGTATTTTTCTTAAATTGTTTTATACTTAGAACATTTCAAAATGTGATTTTTCTAAAGATAGTAAAATTATGACATAACAGGTTGTACATAAATTTTAAGCTACATACTTCCTTCCATATACTACTACATTAGCAACTTATCATACTAGGTCCATAAGCTATAAAACATATAACATTATGGTCCACAATAATGTCTCACAGAGACTTATCTTGTAATATCTCAAAACAATAACGTATACAACATTATGAGAAATAAGAATTTCATTAATGTATATTAGATACACATAATTTAGCTCAGAGTGTAAAATCATCATAAAAGTATCAATCATAAGTACAACCAAGACCCATTCTTTGAACATGTTCTTTAAATGTCTTTGGTTGTAAGCCTTTTGTTAACGGATCTGCAATCATGAGATCAGTTCTAATATTCTCAAGTAACTCTCTTTGTTTATGAACTTCTTCAATAAAGTACTTTAATTCCATATGTTTGGCACTTTGGAGTACTCATCGTTCTTGGAGAAGAATACTGTTGTAGTATTATCACAATAAATTTTCAGAGGGTTTGGTAATGGTGTCGACAACCCCAAGTCCTGAAATAAAGTTTCGCAGCCATAATGCATGAATTGTGGCTTCATAGCATACCACAAATTTTGCTTCCATTATGGATGTAGCATTGATAGATTGCTTAGCACTCTTCCACGATATTGCTCCTTCACCTAATAGGAACAAGTAACCAAAGGTGGACTTTCTAGTGTCAACACATCCAGCAAAATCTGAATCTGAGTATCTGATAACTTCTAAGTGATTGGATCTTCCATACATGAGCATGTAATCCTTCGTTCCTTTCAGGTACCTCAAGACTTTCTTTGCAGCTTTCCAGTGATCAATTTCAGGGTTACTTTGATATCTTCCTAGCATTCCGGGCCATAAAACTAATATCCGATCTTGTGCAAGTTTGAACATACATCAAACTTCCAACAATAGAAGAGTCTACATCATTCTTTGGGCATTGCGTGAGATTAAATTTGTCTCCTTTTTGAATAGGAACTATTCCTCCTGAACAATTGTTCATGTTAAATCTATCTAGAACTCTTTCGATATAGCCTTTTTGAGGCAGTCCCAATAATCCTGTGATCTATCATGGAATATTTCTATCCCTACCACATAGGATGCCTCACTCATATCTTTCATTTCAAAGTTCATGAAAGAAAATCTGTCATCTCAATCAATATGCCTAAATCATTAGCAGCAAGTAAAATGTCATCAACATACAAGACTAAAAATATAAATTTACTCCCACTGATCTTTTGGTATATACATCGATCAACGGTAATCTCTTTAAATTCAAAAGATGTTATGGTATCATTAGACTTTATATACCATTGTCATGAGGCTTGTTTGAATCCATATATTGAATTATTTAGCTTACACACCATTTTGATTTTGAAATCCTCTGGTTGGTCCAAATAAACATCCTCCTCGAGGTCTCCATTACGAAAGATAGTTTTCACATCCATTTAATGTAACTCTAAATCATAATGAGCTACCAAAGTCAAGACAATTCTTAAAGAGTGTTTCTTTGAGATCGGTAAAAAAGTCTCTTTATAATCAATGCCTCTTTTTTTAGTGTATCCCTTGGCAACAAGTTTGGCTTTATATCGTTCAATATTACCATTTGAATCGTGTTTGGTCTTGAAGACCCATCTACACCCGATTCTTTTAGAACTTTCTGGTAATTGAACGAGATCCCAGACTTTGTTGTATCCATGGATTTTAACTCTTCAATCATGACATCAATCCATTTATCAAACTTAGTGCTTTCTATGGTATGTGAAAATGAAATTGAATCTTTATTAATTTCAATGTCAAAATCCGACTTTTGCAAATAAATCACATAATAAAATGATCAATTTTCTTTCTGTTTGAAATTTTCATTATGGCACTATTTGTGGTTCATTTGCGTCAGATATTTATGAGTTAGCTCCTTCTTGAAGTGTTTCACCCAAATGTTGTTCAACATTGTTAAATTGTTCTTCAACAAGAGGAACAACATTTGTTATTGGTGCAGAAGTAGGTACATTCATGGACAATGAAATATTTACCATTACCTCATTAATTTCCACACTTTGTCATTCAACACTCCCACTAACTTCACCATTCTCAATGAATTTTGCATTACCGGTTTCAACAATTCTCGAATTATGATTTGAACAGTAAACCCTATACCCTTTAGATTTCTCTGGATAACCAATAAAGTAACCACTTATCGTTCGAGAATCTAATTTCTTTTTATGTGGATTATAAACTCTAGCTTCCACTTGACACCCCAAACATGCAGGTATCTTAAATTAGGCTTCCTTTCAATCCACAGTTCAAAATGGGTCTTTGGAATTGCCTTACTAGGAATCTTGTTTAATAAATATACAGTGGTTTTAAGAGCTTACATTCATAATGATTTGGGTAATGAGGAATTACTCATCATACTCCTAACCATATCCATAAGTGTTCGATTATGCCTTTATGTAACACCATTTTGTTGAGGTATTCCTGACATAGTATACTATGCACATATGCCATGTTTTTCAAAGAATTTTTCAAATGGACCTGGACATTATCCTGATTCGTTATACTTTCCATAATACTCCCCACCTCTGTCTGACCTAATGATTTTCAGTTTCCTATCTAATTGTCTTTCAACCTCATTAACGTACACTTTGAGAGCGTCCGTTGCTTGAGATTTTTCTTTCAACAAATAGATAAATTCATAACATGAAAAGTCATCGACAAAGGTGATAAAATATTTTTCTCCACCTAAAGATGGAACATCAAAGAGTCCGCAAATATCAGTGTGTATAATTTCAAGAAGTTGAGTGCTCCTTGTGACACCTTTCTTGTATGTTTGGTTTGCTTTCCTTTAATGCAATCCAAACATATATCACGATCAGCGAAATTCAAATTTGGAAGAATTTCATTCTTTACTAATCTTTTAAATCGTTCTTTGGATACATGACCCGAACGTTTATGTCTCAAATAAGCAGATACGTTTAATTCCAACATGTTGATGAATAGCAAGAAGGGATTCAGAAAAATTATTATCGAGTTTCAATTTATATAAACCATCAATAAGAACACTGGAACCATCAATATTCTTATATGAATTGAAACATCCATGTCCAAACTTAAAATCAAATACATAAACATTAAGTCTTGAAAGAGAAATCAAATTCCTAGAAATGGAAGGAATATAAAGAATCTGTAATAGATCAAGGTGATGTCCAGTCTCCAAGATCAATCGATAAGTCACTATGCCTTCAATTTGAGCCTTCATGTGATGTCCCATGAACAAGAAATCCTTATTTGGATTTGTAGTTTGGATCTTAGTGAATTCCTTCAACACAGTGGATACATGAGTAGTTGCACCAAAACAAGCCACCAAGTATTATTAGGAACTTCTACTATATTTTATTTGAAACATACAAAAACACTAAATGTATGTTTCTTTTCAAACCAAGATTTATGTTTCAGGCAATCTTTCTGATAGTGTTCTTGCTTTCTACAAAAACGACACACATCAACCTTGAGTTCCTTATGAGCATCATGTGGAACTTTAGAAGGTGTTTTCTTCTTCTTAAACTTGTTAACCTTCACTTTAAGTCCTTTACAAGCTCCTTGACCCACGAGGTTAATGGAATGAACTCTGTGTTTCATAAGTCTTGACTCTTCTAGAGTAAGCATACTAGACAATTCACTAACATCCCACTTATTATTAATAGTGTTATAGTTAATTTGAAATGGTCCATACTCAAGAGACAATGAGTTCGGAATAAACTAAACCAAGAAGGTGTCATCCACTTTCATCCCCAAGGTCCTAAGTCTTACTGCAATATTAGTCATCTCGATGATATGATTTTGCATACTATGCGAACTATCAAATTTCATGGTCGTGAGTTCAGCCATTAGTGTACCAACGAGAGACTTATCAACAGAATGAAAACGTTCTTCCACAAACTTCAGGTATTCCCTAGCACTTTCTGTTTGTGGAATAGTACTCTTAATGTTGTTAGCAACAGTCATTCACATAAACATAAGGCTTAATCTGTTAGGGCGCTCTCATGATTTATGAAAAGACTTCTCATCCTCACTGCTCTAATCAGTAATAGCAGCAGGTTTGTCATTCAGCTGAGCCAAGTCAAGATTCATTACACCTAAGTGAAACTGGACTTGTTCATGCCATTCAAAGAAGTACAATCCATTGAAAACAGTTACAGATGAAGCATGTGAATGAAGAGGAATAACTGCAAAATAGATATACATGCTCACAAATCAGAAAATAATGTGAATTCAGTAAAGCGATAAAAATATATCGTAATTCTCCTTTATACTATGACACATTATTATAATATAAATACCCTCTTTTTTTATCTTTAATAGGTAATCGAATATTTTTAATCAAACATATACGACATCTTTGGATATACAATATATGTTTGTCTAAAATATTAATTTACCTCATAATTTTCACTATTCGTAGAATGATAGATTCACCTTTGGGTAAATTCTTAAGTTCTAGCAATAGGGAAAGTCAGGGTATTTAATTAACCTTCATAAATAAATGACAATTTTATGAATACATATTTTTTTAACCATACTAGTTTGGCCAATTTGGTGACTAATAAGTTGTATGAATACAAATGCACACATAATATCATCAATTTTTTGTGCATGTGAATAATTTTATACATTTTAGTTTGGTCACTTTGGTGACTAACAAACTATAACTATAGAAAAATAATACACGCATCAAGTGATCATAATATTATATGTGTAGACATTAATTTCTCTACTTTGATCACTTTGGTGACTAACAAACTATTTTTGCACTAAGTACACACATATTATTTATTGCTTAGTATTACGACCACTTTAATTTATTGCACAATCTAAATAAAACATAATTATTACATTATAGGAAAAATTATTCTATGATATACAAATTCATACATCTTTACACAGTATCTCATCAGAGATCATATTCTGCAGACTTTTAAAGTGGGAAATCTAAAAATTTATGTGGAATATGCTAATTTGCATGCACACATTAACCAAAACAAGAAGAAAGAATTGGAAAGAAATTCTTCAGTAGAATGGTGCACTTAACGCCTTACTGGTGATAGGCACAATGTAGGAGAAGACAAGATACGTAACTCGGCCAGACATACTACATTAACATAGAAAATAATTTCTCATAATTAATATGCAAACATGTTTTAATTATAGCACGAGTCTTATGAAAATATTTGGTTCATACATAATTGATAATTAATGGTACTCCATTATTTAAATAAGTCAGTAGATCCTATAAAGAATATCTGATGCGTTCCTTCCTCGAACACATGAAATCAAGCTCTAAGTTAGATGAATTCATAATTTTATTTATTTTATATATGAAGATTATCCGTTCAAACAATCCAGGCTCGGATGCCACATGTAAGATTAAATACTTTAATACATAATATCAGGATGTTGAACACGAGAATCTTACATAGAGATCGTTAGGGCACATACATGATGTGGAAGACATCATCAAGAGAAAAGAGGAAGCGTTAGTCGTAAATTAGTTTCTATCTCCTTGCCCTAGCCTTACGTTACCACAGCTGTCAATGATGAAATTAATGTAGAGAATATGTGGCAACCCTAATGGGTGGAGAGAAGACCAATTTATAGAGGGTAAAACTTAATATGGTACGTCTATCAAATAACCAATGTATGGACGAGATCTATTATTCATTAAATATTATTTATTGTATTACTTGGGTCACAAATAAACTTGGGCCACAAGTAAACTTGGCCCATAAGTAAGAATTATTGTTACATCAAATACCGAGTAAATAAGTAGTTATTTTGTAATTGGAACATGATAAATAAGACAATCACCTGCAGTTACAACATGTTAAAATATATTGATAGTAATTTACTTTTTCTTTACCACAATGTAATAAGTTTCTTCATTTCCATTTATTTTAAATTAAGTGATTTTTCTAATCAAAGATTTTAATATTTTTCATTTTTTAAAACTGATTATGATAATCTTTTGTTTTTCTATTATTCAGGTTCCATTATGTGTGATTGTATCATGGATTATTGGTGTGAGAATGGATTTTGATTTTAGTCTTCTTGAGACAAGCTCCCTTGCTTTGACAATAATTTGTCACAACTTTCACTCTACAGGTGATTTTAGGTCACAATATATATTTAACATATAACACTTAAGGATCAATAAGGATCGTAATGGAATAGTATTCGAGTGACTCTCGGTACTGAATCAATTTGAGAATTCTTTACCCCTAAAATAGTATTCTTGACGTGAATACAAATTTTATCATAAATGATGTGAATACATATTTAGTCGGTACTTACAATTAATTAATATTCCAGGATGGAACATCTCACTATATTAAAGGATTAGTCCTCCTTCTCTGTTACATTGTCATTGGTGCATATTTTTTTGTATCCAACATACCACAAAGTAAGCTCTCCATATAATTTTACTATACTTATAGTGCAATTTAACGTACTATAATTTAAATAATCGAGGAATAATAAAAAATTTCGCAAAAAGAAAATATATAATTGGCAATTTCATTATAGTTCAAGAGTAATAGAACCTCGCAAAAAAATGTATCACTAATTTAATTGTAACGACTTGTTTGCGTCGTTACATAAAAGACACTAGGGAAGGAATTTGGGCAAGAAAAACTCTGAGTAGTAACTTGGAAATTTCTAGCCTAGGCCAGACTTGGACAAAATCTGAATCAGGTGATGTATAGGGCAATCTGGTAATGCATGGGAGATCTAATTATAAATTTGATCACGTTAGTAGATAGCCAAGACCTTAAGGAGCCCGTACGGCTTTATGGAATCGAATTCGAGCAAGTAAAATTCCAGAAACTGATCTTGGAATGAAAGGGTAGTTTTAGAACGTCCAGGTGAATGTGTGTTGTGAAATGGGGGCTTGAAACTCAAATTCCAAGTTTCTATCTCCGTGTAAGCAGCTGGAATGGGGTTATTAACGCCAGGGTGGGGCCGCTGTGGCGGGATGGGTCACGCTGTGGTGGGACAGTCACAACTTATATCAAGAAAAATCTCAAAATTGTTATTTTCTACAAAACTTCGTTCTTATGAGCTAAGGGATGACTCAGGGTAGTTTCTTTTTAGATTCCCATGAGTTCTCGTGCTAAAGGTAAGTTAATTACTCCCCTAATCCATATTTCAATTCTTAGAACTTAGAATCCTTGTAAATTATCGTTGGGGGAGGGTTTTGGCCTGAAGTTAATGGTGGAAAAATCCCTAGCTGAACATTAGGATCATGGGTTTGGCCTTGGGTTGATATTTTGATATAATCGAGTAAATTGGGCCTTGTTTATTGATCCTTGCGTTAATTACTTGTTTATAGACCAAGAACAAGTTGAAAGACTCCGGAAAGGGAAGACTCAAGTGCCTTAGGAGTGATCAAGCATGGTTTCGTGGTAGGTGATGGTTCGATCTCTTGTTTGTGTGATATATGTCGGTTAATTGCTTTATTGTATGCATGCATGTATGTGATTAGGGAAATGTAAACCGAATCTAATTAATTGATTATGTGTGAATAATGACATGCCATGAATCTATTACTTGATTGTATGACTATGAGTACTGTTCATTATGGGTGTGATTGTGACTGTAGTTGTGCTAACTGGATCGGGTGTCACCTTTCGACACATATATGAGATTGGGTCACGTTCCGACATATATATTGGATCAGATGTCACGTTCCGACACATGTATATTGGATCGGGTGTCACGTTCAGACACACTAACAGTTTGGGTGTAGGTTCCATGAGAGGACCACTTGTGATGATTACGTTCATATCTAATTGCCATTGAAATTGGGATATTGTGTGTTGCTCCTAAAATGATAACGGAAATATGCATTATGTACATGTGTACTTATCGTGTTGTAATTGCTTGTGTATATTGTGCTTACTGGAGTAGTCGTGTGGATCTTACTAGTACATTGTGGGTTGCGTACTAATACTGCATTTGCTCTTTGTTTATTGAGTATAGGGCATCTTCAGGCGGCTATTGATAGACATCAGTTAGGAGATTACTGACCGAGACCAGATTCGAGGGTGAGTCAGTTCTTTCAAGCTGCTATGGATCCTTTTTTGGTTTAGTCCATTCTCTTTGGACTCAGACTACATGTTTAGATTTGTTATGTTTAGTTTTCGAGGTTGCACCCCCTTTTCTTAGACTTGTTGGTTAATAGAGTTTTGGTACAACGACTTTCAGTTCTAGGGGTTGAAATTCCATGATGATTATGTTAATTGTTTTGTTTAATCCTTCGAAATTTATGGGAACTTCATTTTTAGTTCATCATTTAAACTTGCTTCTGTATCTTTAAATGCTTTAGTTCCTTAAAATGTTTAATCTGGTGTAGTAATGGTTCTCCCACCGGAGGGTCAATATGGGTGCCAATCACGGCGATATGGATAGTGACAAAGTTGGTATCAGATCCCTATGTTCGTTGATCTCATTGTACCAAAACGAGTCTTGTGGAACGGTACGGAGACGTTTGTATTTTTCTTTCAGAGGCTAGAGGACTTTAGGAAATCTCTCTGTCTTTTTCTCTCTTCGTGCTATGACTTGATTCCAATTGTTATCTGGTGAACCAAATTGGTATCTAATTCTCTTTCACTCTTCTGTCTGCAGATGGTTAATACGCGGTACAACGACATCAAACCCGTAGCCCCCATTAATGATCCAGCTGAGGAACCCGCAGTGAGAGGCCGCGGTTGAGGCAAGGGAAGAGGCCGAGGAAGGGTAGCACCCGCCAGGGGTGGAGTCCCAGTTGAGAATGTTCCTAGGGAATAGGCCCCTCATGCAACCCAAGAAGAGGTGTAGGAGAATGTAGAGATCGAAGATGAGGACGTTGGACCAGAGGATGATGCTCAGGCTGAGAATACCGACATTTCTCCCTTAGACCTAGTGTTAGCTTAGCATATCATGAATTTTTCGAAGGGTTGGTCGGTCTTAGAGTCCTTCCCCCAGTGCAAGTGGTTCAACCACCAGTCAACCGCCCCATTAATGTTATTGTCCCCAATGTGGCTGGAGCATCAGGCACTGATGCCTTCTTCCGTCCCCTAATGGGTCCTGTGATGACTGGTACGGAGCATGAGATGTTGACTAAGTTCTTGAAGCTGAAGTTGCATGTGTTCCATGGTTCTGAGAGTGAGGATGCATATGAGTTCATTTTGGATTGATATGAGAGGCTTCACAAGTTGGGCATTGTACACTATCATGGAGTAGAGTTCGTGACCTTCCAGCTTCAAGGTGAGGCTAAGTAGTGGTGGAGG
Organism: Solanum lignicaule; assembly: GCA_029582545.1. Taxonomy (NCBI): domain Eukaryota; kingdom Viridiplantae; phylum Streptophyta; class Magnoliopsida; order Solanales; family Solanaceae; genus Solanum; species Solanum lignicaule. The sequence continues at coordinate 8,158 of JAJOOF010062943.1, read as the reverse complement.
GCCTATGTGGAATGCAGATTGCCAGTCTTTCCCCCACTCACTTAGACGCAGTTCCATGCTTTGTTTCTGGAAAAGTATGTGCCCCGAACTGTAAGGGATCGCAAAAAGGATGAGTTTATGGCCTTGGAGCAGGGTGGTATGAATGTAGCTGCCTATGAGGCGAAGTTCCATGCCTTGTCCAGATATGCTACCCAATTAGTGACTACAGAGGAGTAGAGGATTCGTTTATTCGTTAAGGGATTGAACCCCGAATTACAGGTATTGTCTGTTCACATGACCTCTACAGGTAAAAGTTTTAATGAGGGGACAGACTTTGTGAAAAAAGTGGAAGGATTTAGACGTGATGGTCAGGCCAAGGCTTTGGTTAAGAAGCCCAAGAGCACAAGTAACTTTCATGGTTCCTACTACAGCAGTTCTGGTAGGCCAACGATTGTCGCTCAGCCAATTCAGTTAACCCTGCCCGCTTCTATAGGTTGTTACTCGAGAACTCCACAGCAGAATCCCATTCAGGATAGTTAGGGAGCCGCGCCTTCGTCTAGCAACAGGCCGTCTTTTGACCGCGGTTGTTACAATTGTGGATAACCTGGGCATATAAAGAGAGATTGTCCCCATACGCGCATGTCTGACCCCGTGCAACAACAGACCAGAGCAGTAGTACCAGTGGGCAGCAGTAGTAATGTCAGAGGACGTCCACAAGGTGGGCGAGGAGGAAATCAGTGAGTTCGTGAAGGCCGGGGATATGGTAATACAGGTAGAGGAGCAGAGCAACCAGGTAAGGAGGTTGCGCGTCAAGATGACAAGGCTCAGTTTTATTCCTTTTCGGGTAAGACCGAGGCGAAGGTGTCTGATACAGTGATCACATGTACTATTATTGTCTGTGACCGGATGGCTACTATTTTGTTTGATACGGGTTCTATTTATTCATATGTGTCAGTTAAGTTTCCCTTGAGATTTGATGCGGTATATGATGTGCTTGATGCCCCCATTCATGTTTCTACCCTAGTTGGAGAGTCTGTCATAGTCACTGATGTGTATCGTGCTTGTCTTGTCTTATTTATGGGTTTTCAGAATTGGGCTGATTTGGTTATTCTGGATATTACTGACTTTGATATAATCTTAGGCATGACTTAGTTGTCCCCCTATTATGTTGTGCTTAATTGTAATGCTAAGTCGGTAGCTCTAGAGATCCCGGGTAGGGAAAGGTTAGAGTGGGAATGGGTGTCTAAGCCTAAGCCAGCTAAGATCATATCTTTCGTTCGGGCTAGGAAACTAGTGGGGCAGGGGTGTTTGGCGTATTAAGTACATATTCGGGATGTTGATACCGAGTCCCCCTCTATTTAGTCTTTTCCTGTAGTGTTTGAATTCAATGAAGTGTTTCCTACCGATTTGCATGTTATGCCTCCTGATAGAGATATAGATTTCAGTATTGACTTGGAACCAGGCACTCGCCCTATCTCCATTCCTCTTTATCGCATGGCTCCGGCAGAATTAAGAGAGCTTAAAGCTTAAATCCAGGAGCTTCTTGAAAAAGGTTTCATCCGTCCTAGTGCTTCCCCGTGGGGTGGTCCTTTCTTGTTTGTTAAGAAGAAGGATGATAGTATGAGGATGTGCATAAACTATCGACAGTTGAATAGGGCCACCATTCGAAATAAACATATGTTGCCTCGGATCGATGACCTATTTGATCATTTACAGGGTGCATTAGTTTTCTCTAAGATTGACCTAAAGTCTGGTTACCATCAGTTGAAGATTAGGCCTCAGGATGTACCCAAAACAGCATTCAGGACCCGTTATGGGAACTATGGGTTTTTAGTGATGTTGTTTGGGTTGACCAAGGCCCCTGTAGCCTTCATGAGTTTGATGAACGGTGTGTTCAAACCATTCCTGGATTCTTTTCTTATCGTCTTCATTGACGACATCTAGGTTTATTCGAAGAGTAAGGAAGAGCATGTCAACCATCTTCGTGTTGTTTTGGGTGTCCTTAGAAAACAGAAGTTGTATGTAAAATTTTCCCAAGTGTGAGTTATGGTTGACTTCAGTTGCCATTTTGGGGAATGTGGTTCCAAATAAAGCGGTAATGGTAGTTCTCCAAAAGATCGAAGCAGTCAAGAACTGGGTCCTAGCTTTGTGACTGAAGTTAGGAGTTTGGTAGGGCTCGCCAGCTACTACCGTAGGTTTGTGAAAAATTTTGCTTCTATCGCCACGCATTTGACAAGGCTGACTAAAACGGAGGTGCCTTTCGAGTGAACTGACTAATGTGAAGAGAGCTTCCAAAAGCTTAAGACCCTTCTAACCACAACACCTATTCTGGTACTACCGGTGAAAGGTAAAGATTTTATTGTTTATTGTGATGCTTCGCATTCGGGTTTGGGTATTGTGTTGAAGCAGGATAAGAATGTTATATCTTACGCATCGCGGCAGCTGAAAGTGCATGAAAGGAACTACCCGACGCATAACTTGGAGTTGGCAGCGGTAGTGTTTGCCCTCAAGATCTGGTGGCATTACCTTTATGGTGTTCAGTGTAAGGTATTTACTCACCATTGTAGTCTACAACATGTACTCACTCAGAAGAAACTGAATCTGAGACATCGAAGGTGGATGGAGTTACTCAAGAATTATGATGTTACCAACCAATATCATCCGGGTAAGGCTAATGTGGTGGCAGGCGGACTAAGCCAAAAGACGGTAAGTATGGGTAGTCTAGCTTGCTTGGGTGTGTCCAAGCGACCCTTGGCCAAAAAGTTTCAAACCTTGGAGTCTAAGTCCATGTAGTTTGGCATCTTAGAGAAAGATGGGGTGTTAGCCAGCATTGAGGTTAGGCCCACATTCATTGAGGAGATCAAGGCCAAGCAGTTTGAGGATGAGAGTTTGAATGAGCTCAGAAAGAAGATAGTGTCTAGTAAGGCACAAGATGTGGTTCTTAATGTGGGAGGTGTGCTTAGTTTTAAGGAAAGAATTTGTGTTTCCCGAGTGGATGACTTGATTTAGAAGATGTTGACAAAATCCCATGGTTCATGGTATTCCTTTCATACGGGTGTGACCAAGATGTACAGAGATTTAAAACGACTTTATTGGTGGCCTGGCATGAAGAAAGAAATAGCTGAGTTTGTGGCTAAGTGCCAAAACTGTCTGCAAGTAAAGTATGAGCACCAAAGGCCTACAGGTTTGCTTTAGCGAATGTCAATTCCAGAGTGGAAGTGGGAAAGGATAGCTATGGATTTCGGGGTTGGTCTTCCCAAGACCTTGGGGAATTTTGACTCCATTTGGGTGGTGGTTGACAGACTGACTAAGTCAGCCCACTTCATTCCAGTCACAGTAGACTATAATGCTCTGCAGTTCGCTAAGGTTTATGTGAAAGAGATAGTGAGGCTGCATGGGATGCCCCTTTCTATCATCTCCAACCATGGTACGCAGTTCACATCCAAGTTTTGGGGAATATTGTGTGAGGAGTTGGGCACTCAACTCACTTTTAGCACCGTTTTCCATCCACAGACGGATGGGCAGTCAGAGCGATTCAAGTGCTAGAGGACATGTTGAGGGCATGTGTGATTGACTTTGCAGGGCATTGAGATAAGTTCCTACCTTTCTGTGAGTTCTCATATAATAACAGTTACCACTCTAGCATTGACATGGCACCGTTCGAGCCACTTTATGGGAAGGGATGTAGATCACCCATAGGGTGGTTTGAGGTTGGAGATGTGAAACCTTTGCGGGTTGATTTGGTGAAAGATGCTCAGGATAAGGTGAGAAGCATCCAAGCTAAGCTTCTAGCGGCCCAAAGTCGACAGAAAAAGTATGCAGACCGTAAGGTAAGGGACATGACATTTCATGCTGGTGAGCAAGTTCTTCTAAAAGTTTCACCCATAAACAGGGTGATTAGATTCGGCAAGAACGGCAAGATTAGTCCTCGATACATCATACCATTTGAGATTTTTGATTGTGTAGGGTCAGTGGCTTATAGGTTGGCTTTACCGCCTAACCTATCAGGAGTCCATCTAGTTTATCATGCGTCCAAGTTGAAGAAGTATCATGGGGCGAAGATTACATCATAAGATGGGACTCAGTGTTGTTAGACAAAGACCTTTAGTATAAGGAGGAACCGGTTGCATTTCTTGATCGCGATGTTCGGAAGTTGAGGACCAAGAAGATTAAGTCTGTAAAAGTTTAATGGAAGCATCGTCCAGTTGAGGAAGCTACTTGGGAAATCGAGAAAGACATACAAGACATGAATCCCTAGTTATTCGGCGATTCAGGTACTACTCTGCTCTTGCCTTAGCCCATTTCTCCTAGTTTGTAACTCGGGGACGAGTGATAGGTAAATTGGTATCCATTGAAATGACATGTTCCTGTCATTACATAAAAGGCGATGGAGAAGGAATTCGGGCCAGAAAAACTCTGAGTAGTAACTTGGAAATTTCTAGCCTGTCTTGGACGAAATCTTAGTCAGGTGAGTTCTAGGGAAATCTGGTAATGGATGAGGGATTTAATTATGAATTTGATTATGTGAGTAGATATCCAAGATGTTAAGGAGCCCGTACGACTTTACGAAATCGAATTCAGGCGAGTAGAACTCCCAAAACTGAACTTGGCGTGAAAGGGTAGTTTTAGAACGTCCAGGTTTGAAGGTGTTTTGTGAAATGGGGGCTTGGAACTCAAATTCCGAGTTTTTATCTCCATGCAAGCTGCTGGGGTGGGGTTATTTCCGCCAGGGCGGGGCCGTTGTGGTGGGATGGGTCCCGCTGTGGTGGGACAGTCTCGACTTAAATAGGGAAAAAACCTAAAAAATATTATTTTCTGCAAAACATCATTCTTAAGATCTAAGGGACGACCCAGGGCAGTTTCTTATTAGATTCCCACGATTTCTAGTGCTAAAGGTAAATTAATTACTCCCCTAATCCGTATTTTGATTCTTAGAACTTAGAATCCTTGTAAATTATCGTTGGGGGAGGGTTTTGGCCTGAAGTTAATGGTGGGAAAAGCCCTAGCTGAACATTAGGATCATGGGTTTGGCCTTGGGTTGATATTTTGATATAATCCGGGTAAATTGAGCCTTGTTTATTGATCCTTGTGTTAATTACTTGTTTATAGACCAAGAACAAGTTGAAAGACTCCGGAAAGGGAAGGCTCAAGTGTCTTAGGAGTAATCAAGCTTGGTTTTGAGGTAGGTGACAGTTCGATTTTCTGTTTGTGTGATATATGCCGGTTAATTGCATCATTGTATTCATACATGTATGTGAATAGGGAAATGTGAAACGAATCTAATGAATTGATTATGTGTGAACAATGACATGCCATGAACCTATTACTTGATTGTATGACTATGAGTACTGTTCATTATAGGTGTGATTGTGACTGTGGTTGTGCTGACTGGATCGGGTGTCACATTCCGACACATATTTTGGATCAGATATCACGTTCTGACACATATATTAGACCGGGTGTCACGTTCTGACACATGTATATTGGATCGGGTGTCACTTTCCGACACACTAACAGTTTGGGTGTGAGTTTCATGAGAGGACCACTTGTGATGATTCCACTCATATCTAATTGTCATTGAAATTGGAATATTGTGTGTTGCTCCTAAAATGATAACTGAAACATGCATTCTATATATGTGTGTTTACTGTGTTGTAACTGCTTGTGTATATTGTGCTTACTGGAGTAGTCGTGTGATCCTACGAGTACACTGTGGGTTGTGTACTGATATTTCACTTGCTCTTTCTTTGTTGAGTACAGGGCATCTTCAGGCGGTTATTGACAGACCTCAGTTAGGAGATTATTGACCGAGATCGGATTCGAGGGTGAGCCAGTTCTTTCAGGCTGCCATGGATCCTTTTTTTGTTTAGTCCATTCTCTTCGGACTCTGACTATATGTTTAGATTTGTTATGTTTAGTTTCCGGGGTTGCACCCCCTTTTTCTTAGACTTGTTGGTTAGCAGAGTTTTGGTACAATGACTTTCAGTTCTAGGGGTTGAACTTCCATGATGATTATGTTAGTTGTTTTGTTTAAACCTTTGGAGTTTATGAGAACTCCACTTTTAGTTCATCATATCCTTAAATGCTTTAGTTCCTTAAAAATGTTTAGTCAGGGTGTAGTAATGATTCTCCCACCGGAGGGTTAGTGTGGATGCCAATCACGGTGGCATGAGTCGTGACATTAATTTTTCTCTTTTTGTGTAGACCAACCAAATGGTGTCAATTTGGGCTCATCAACTGAAGGAATCTTAATTAAATAATAAATTTAAAGTCCCTCAAGGCTGAATTCTATATTCATGTGTGGGAATAAGAAGGATTACTATTTTATCCCTACTCTTAATTAAAATGTCACAAACCAATCAATTAATTTATTAATACTCTAAATTTCAGAATCATGTGTGGGAATAACATTGCCTGCTAGGTAATTACTATTGTTACATTAGAAGTCTAATCGTCCCCCTTTTGTGCAGTTTTTAACTTCTCATTAATTCCTCTGGTTGTTTATTACTATTCCTTAATCCCTATTATTAAGTTGTAGTACACACTCAGGTAAGAAAGACATGTTTTAATGGTTACTGCATGATCTATTAGAATTTGAATAGTCCCTTTTTGTGCAATTTTTTACCCCACGTTATCCCCTTAATGTAACAATCATAATTCAAAATTCCTTCTTAATAGCAATTAAGTTCTGTTTCCCTCAATGCATGTAACAATCATGTTTTTACATGCAGTACTATTTTCCCTTATCATTGTAACATGACTCTTTATAAATGCCCATGACAGGATGACGTTAAATTCGTCTTTCAATTAACTTTTCAGACCACTCGAAATAGGGATCGTGGCATACGGTTCATTCGTTACATTGAGACGATTGTATGTTGACTTTTTATATGATTGTTTTTTTATGTTGATGGCTCCCTACATTTTCTGTTTAATTACTCGAGTCCCTTAGGAGGTTACTGATTGCTTGTGTGTTTTCATTAAACTGTTGCTTATTCTAGCTAATTCCTCTAACTGTTCAACAAATGGTTTACTATTTTTCCTACGATAATAATATCTGTATACGATTTTATTTTAAATTAATTGTGTATCTAATGAGGATTTTGATTGCTTCTGCGTTTTCATTAGACTATTTTTCTATGTTGTTGTCTGACTACGTTTTCTGTAAATTACTCTCGTCTCTGTGTAATTTTTATAGCCGTTTATCATATTCTTAACTGTATTAATCTTTTCTGACTTGTGTATTCTAATGATAAGCGATTGTTTGCATCTACCTATTTTAATGCTTACTGCACTATCAACTGAATAATTAAAAATTTAACCGTCCCTATTTGTGCAGGTTTTTTACCCCTCATTATCTCCTTAATGTAATAGTCATTATTTTAAAATTCTTCTTAATAGCAATTAAGTTCCCTTTCCCTCAATGTAACAACCCTGTTTTTATGTATAGTATTATTTTTCCCCATTATTGTACCACAATTCTATGTAAATATCTTCTTCTTTTTTCATCAGATTCAAGCTTCATGAATTGAGCTGAGGTATCATTGTCAGGGAGAGCATTAAGTGTTTGATCATTCAAACTGAAATAAGTATTATTATCTACGTTTGAAATAACACTTTCTCTTTGTTAGTTCAATTTTATTTTTGTTTTAATTCGTGTTTTAAATTTTAATAGGTTTCTTGCGTACTACACCTCAAACATATCATTTTTCGTAGCGGAACAGGTAGTTGGTGAATTCATGAAAGTGATAGTGTGGTAGGTGAGTAATTTATTTTAAAGATTTTATTATACTTTTTTTAGTAGCGGAACAGGTAGTTGAGGAATTCATGGTAAAATGTAATAATATTTATTGTAATATTCTTCCGATAGTTGTTTTAATCTGAATATTTCTTTAATATTATTTATGATATATCCTAGATATAACATATCTTGGGTTCTTTGGTACATATATAAATTTTCCTTCATTAATTGTTCTAATAGTTTTATATCTTCCATAGATTCTATCCAATATTGTAAATATTCGTAGTTCATTTTAATCTGAATTTATTTCTAAATCATACCATTCTATTCTTTCGAAGTTTAAATCATGTAGGTTTATTTCATACCATTGTTGATTTAATATATCTTCTGATTCGTAATCATTAAATATTTTTTCCCATATTATTCTTCTTAATTCAA
>JAJOOF010062942.1:0-29958 GCA_029582545.1 Solanum lignicaule | reverse complement strand
GGGCGTGACAAACTTGGTATCAGAGCACAGAGTTCAAGAGTCCTAGGGAGTCTATGAAGCCGTGTCTGTAGAGTCCTAGTTATCGGTGTGAAGCGCGCTACATCTATAATTAGGAGGCTGCAACATTTAGGAACTATCTCACTTCTTTCACATTCATCTTGTGCGTTAGAGTTTATTTCTAAAAAGTTTCTTTCTAATTCGTGCTTGTGCGTGTTTCGGATAATCATGCCTCCACGAAGATCTGCCAGAGGGTGTCCTGCTAGACGTAATGTTGAGGAGCAGGAGTTACCTTAAGCACCTGAAGTGCAACCTCAAAGGAAAGTTATTAATGCTGAGTTCAGTGAGGCAATTAGGATACTGAGTCGAGCTGTAACTAACCAGATTGGTCAGCAAAGGGGAGCTCGACATGAAGGAGCCGACACTTCAAGGATTTGAAAGTTCTTGGGGATGAATCTTTCGAGTTTCATGGGTTTGAGCACTACTGAGGATCCAGAGAACTTCATTGAGGAGCTGAAGAAGATTTTTGATGTGATGCATGTGGTAGATATTGAGCAAGTTGAACTAGCTACGTATCAATTGAAGGATGTTGCTAGAACTTGGTTCGACTAGCGGACAAGAGGGTCACTTCATGAAAGAGTGCCCTAAGAACAGGCAAGGTAGTGGAAATCTGGGCAACAGGGCCCAATCTTCATCAGTTGCTCCCCCAGACAGAATGGCACCTAGATGAGCTACTTCTAGTACCGACGGAGGAGCAAACCGCCTCTATGCAATCACCAGTCGCCATGAGCAAGAGAACTCTCTAGATGTCATCACTGGTATGATCAAAGTCTTTGATTTTGATGTGTATGCTTTGCTAGACCCAGGAGCAAGTTTATCTTTTGTAACTCCTTATGTTGCAAATAAGTTTGATGTTCTTCCTGAAAGACTTTGTGAACCCTTTTGTGTTTCTACACCTGTTGGGGAGTCTATTCTGGCAGAAAGAGTCTATCGTGATTGTCCCGTTTCCATCAATCACAAGAGCACCATGGCTGATTTGGTTGAGTTAGACATGGTAGATTTCGATGTCATTTTAGGTATGGACTGGCTTCACGCCTGTTATGCATTATTAGATTGTAGAACTCGAGTGGTCAAGTTTCAGTTTCCGAATGCGTCAGTCATAGAGTGGAGTAGTAGTTCAGCAGTGCCTAAGGGTCGTTTCATTTCGTACCTTAAGGCGAGAAAGTTAGTTTCGAAGGGTTGTGTTTATCACTTAGTCCGAGTTAATGACTCTAGTGTTGAGATACCTCCTATTCAGTCAGTTCTTATAGTAAGAGAGTTTCGAGAAGTTTTTCCTGATGACCTACTCGGAATTCCTCCTGAGAGAGAAATAGATTTCGGCATAAACCTCATTCCAGATACTCGTCCTATCTCTATTCCGCCATATAGAATGGCACCAGCAGAGTGAAAGTGTTGAAAGAGCAGTTGAAATATCTCCTAGATTAAGGTTTCATTCGACCAAGTGTCTCACCTTGGGGCGCTCCGGTCTTGTTTGTGAGAAAGAAAGATGGTTCCCTTAGGATGTGTATAGACTACCGCCAGTTGAACAAGGTTACCATCAAGAATAAGTACCCTCTTCCGAGGATTGATGATCTTTTCGATCAGCTTCAGGGTGCCACCTGTTTTTCGAAAATTTACCTCAGATCAGTCTATCATCAATTAAGAGTAAGGGAATGTGATATTCCAAAGACAACTTTCAGAATCAGATACGGTCATTATGAGTTTTTGGTCATGTCCTTTGGTTTGACCAATGCTCCGGCAGCATTCATGGACCTTATAAATATAGTCTTCAAACCTTATTTAGATATGTTTGTTATCGTCTTCATTGATGACATACTAATCTATTCAAGGAATGAAGAAGATCATGCTAGTCATCTCAAAATAGTTCTTCAGACTTTGAAAGACAAGGAGTTGTATGCCAAGTTCTCCAAGTGTGAGTTTTGGCTTGAGTTTGTGGCATTCCTAGGCCACATTGTGTCTGGTGATGAAATTAAAGTTGATACTCGGAAAATTGAGGCAGTGCAGAATTGGCCTAGACCCACATCTCCAACTGATATTAGGAGTTTCTTGGGTTTAGCTGGCTATTATAGAAGGTTTGTAGAGGGGTTCTCGTCTATTACATCTCCTTTGACCAAGTTGACTCAGAAGACAGTGAAATTTCAATGGTCTGAAGCTTATGAGAAAAGCTTTCAGGAATTGAAAAAGAGGTTGATTTCTGCTCCAGTTTTGACCTTACCAGAAGGTACTAAAGGTTTTGTGGTGTATTGTGATGCATCTAGAGTTGGTTTGGGTTGTGTCTTAATGCAAAATGGCAAGGTTATAACTTATGCCTCCAGACAATTGAAGGTTCATGAGAAGAACTACCCAACCCATGACTTAGAGTTGGCTGCTGTAGTATTCTCTTTGAAGATATGGTGTCATTACTTGTATGGTGTGCATGTTGATATATTCACTGATCACAAGAGTCTTCAATATGTGCTTACTCAGAAAGAGCTTAATCTCAGACAGAGGTGGTGGTTAGAATTATTCAAGGATTATGACCTGAGTAGTCTTTACCACCCATGTAAGGCTAATGTTGTTGCTGATTCTTTAAGTAGGTTGTCTATGGGTAACACCGCCCATATTGAAGAAGAGAAGAGAGAGTTAGCAAAAGATGTGCACAGACTGGCACACCTGGGAGTCAGACTTATGGATTCCACAGAAGGAGAAATAGCGGCGACGAACAGGGCCGAGTCATCATTAGTGTCAGAAGTGAAAGAGAAACAAGACCAAGATCCCATTTTGCTTGAGTTGAAGGCAAATGTTCAAAAGCAAAAAGTATTAACTTTTGAATAAGGGGGAGATGGTGTATTGAGATATCAAGGTAGATTGTGTGTACCTATGGTGGATGGACTCCAAGAGAAGATTACGGAGGAAGCTCATAGCTCTAGATATTCCATTCATCCGGGTTCCACAAAGATGTATCGTGACTTGAGAGAAGTTTATTGGTGGAATAACATGAAGAAATGTATTGCTGAATTTGTTGCTAAATGTCCAAATTGCCAGCAAGTTAAAGTTGAACACCAAAGGCCCGGTGGTTTGGCTTAGAGGATAGAACTTCTGGAATGGAAGTGGGAGATGATCAATATGGATTTCATCACAGGGTTACCAAGGTCTCGTAGACAGCATGATTCTATTTGGGTAATTGTCGATAGAATGACAAAATCAGCCCATTTTCTGTAGGTAAGACTACCCATTCAGCAGAAGATTATGCCAGGTTATATATTCAGGAGGTGGTGAGACTTCATGGAGTCCCAGTCTCCATTATTTCAGATAGAGGTGCACAGTTTACTGCACAGTTCTGGAAATCTTTTCAGAAAGGCCTGGGTTCGAAGGTGAACTTAAGTACTGCCTTTCATCCTCAGACTGATGGGCAAGCAGAGCGCACTATTCAGACTCTAGAAGATATGTTGAGGGCTTGCGTGATCGATTCCAAAGAGAGTTGGGATGATCACCTACCTCTCATTGAGTTTGCCTACAACAACAGTTATCACTCTAGCATCCAAATGGCTCCATATGAAGCTCTTTATGGGAGAAGATGTAGATCTCCTATTGGATGGTTTGAAGTTGGTGAAGCAGGGTTGATAGGACCAGATTTAGTTCATCAAGCTATGGAGAAGGTGAAAGTGATTCAAGAAAAGTTGAAAACGACACAGAGTCATCAAAAATCCTACACTGATGTTAGGAGAAGGGCGTTAGAGTTTGAAGTAGATGATTGGGTATATTTGAAAGTTTCACCCATGAAGGGGGTTATGAGGTTTGGTAAGAAGTGGAAACTTAGTCCCCGGTATATTGGACCTTACTGCATAGCTAAGAGGATTGGCAATGTTGCTTATGAGTTGGAGCTACCACAGGAATTAGCAGCGGTTCATCCGGTATTTCACATCTCCATGTTGAAGAAGTGCATAGGTGATCCTTCATTGATTCTATCAACTGAAAGTATTAGGATCAAGGATAGCTTATCTTATGAGGAGATTCCTGTTCAGATTTTAGATCGCCAAGTTAGCAGGTTGAGAACGAAAGATGTAGCATCAGTCAAGGTCCTTTGGAGGAACCAATTTGTTGAGTAAGCTACTTGGGAAGCCGAAGAGGACATGAAGAAGAGATATCCACATCTCTTCGAATCCAGAGGAAATGCAGATCAAGGTACTAATTTCCTTCTTAGTGCTCTTTAATCATAGTGAGCATGTTGTTGTTGTTGTTGTTGTTTGCATGATAGTTTATAGGGTGTTTGAGTTTGATGTTGCACCCTTAGCCTAGTTAGAGTAACCTCATTCGAGGACGAATGTTCCCAAGGGGGAGATATTGTAACATCGTGCAATTTGAAATAGCTATGAAGAAGCTTGTAATTGGAAATAGTCATTTTTGGAAAGAATTCAAAATCTGGAAATTTAGTCAAGTATGGAAAAAAATGAGTTTCTGGTCAACTTCACACGGGAAAGAACCTTTGTTGTTGAGAGGGTTTAGAGTTGGAGAAACTAAGGAGAAAATTCGGATTTTCTGGGGAAAAGGCTGGGGCATCGCGCAAGCCAGCACACCCCGAAAGGGGCTCTGAAGTTCCCCTCTTGGGGCGGCACGCCATGCAGTGCGCCCAACAGGCCTTCTGGAATTTGAGGGCTGGCGCCCCGCGCCTCTTAGAGCTCCAAGGACGCCAGTTCTCCTCATTCCTTCCCCACTTTTTCATACATGTTCCTTGGTAATGTACCTATGTTTTCTAGCTGTTTTCAACACCCTAAGGTACATCTAAACATCACGAACTCATCCATAAACATGAGATCATTACCCTTGAATCCGTAATCCAATTCGAGGAAAGTTGGGATCAAAGTCAAGTGAAGTTAGAGTCAAGTCTAGAAGTTAAGAAGCAAGTCAAAGCAATTCTTTAAAGTTTTTCAAGAGTCTCTATTGAACGTTTTAACTTCGTTTTAAGGCTCAAGTTTCAAGTTAAGCCAAGAGTATAGAGTTGAGTTCATTTCTCAAAAGTTATTAGGGAACTAAGTATTCCCAAAGAAGTTTATAAATGTTTTTACATTTGAGTAAGAAAGGAACTATGTTTTCCAAGAGAGCGTTTGGCCTAAGCTTTGAGCAATTATCTCAAACTGAAGAAAGATGTGTTTAAAACACTTATGAGTATTTTTGGGAGTAGTATTGAGCACCGAATTGGGGACGCGGGTTCATATTAACTCAACTTTCCATAAGAACCATGTAGCCAACATGGGATCTAACGGGTCATTCTTTTTAGATGACGTAAGTTAAGCTAGTGGATCCACTAAGTTAAGTAAGGTCCTATATCACGACAAGGTATAGGATGGTCCTTGGGCAACGTGAGGTAAAACGTTATATCATCACTAGGGCTCATAGTGGTGGTTGTCGGTTAAAGAACCTCCCACTAAAGTTATATTAGTTTTATATAAGTAAAGTTGAGTTTGTTATTGTTTTATCCTTAACGGACTAAGTTGTTTACACTGTTTTATAAGCTTTATATATATTGCATGTTTCTTATTGCTTTATATTGAGTTCATTCATGAGTCGAACAGAGCCAAGGTAAGAGTTCATTTGTACTCCTTTCAAGCTTAAGTTGTTGTTTAGATTTTCAGCTCGCATACTCGTACATTCAATGTACTGATGCCAGTTGGCCTGCATCTTATGATGATGCAGATGTAAGTACCCAGGATCAGCATCCAGCACGCCGTTGATCCAGCTGAGCACTCCAGAGTCAGTGGTGAGTATCCTTGCCTTCCGGAGGACTCTGTTATTTTGTGTTCCTAGTTTTGCTTTATTAGGATGATGCGGGGTCTGCCCCAACATCCATCTCAGTGTTATAGAGGCTTCATGGACAGTCAGTCAGTTAGTATTGAGTCTCCCATCTATGTATATATATAAATATTCTATTTTGAGACACGAGTTGCCTTTTTGGCCAGTTTTCATCAGTTAGGTGGTTTTATGACCTTTCATTGCATGGAGTTATTCTGTTGAGTTAAGTTTTCCGCTGAGTTAAGTAAGCCAGGACAAGGGTTCGCTTGGGGCCAGCAATGGTCTTCGAGTGCCGGTCCCGCCCAGGGTGTAGGCTCGGGGAGTGACAAACTGAAGGTCAAATTGAGGAGGCGATTGGTTCTCCACAATTTTTTTATCAGTGTTTTGTCGGTCCAACGCAAGTTTGAAGATGGGAGCTAAAGGACAAAACTATAATTAGTGAAAATAGTCCTTCATTTCGAATTTTCCAAGGATAGAATAGGTATTTGTGCAATTATATACCATTATCATTGTTGACATCCAATTTTGATCCTCTACAATATAAATTAACCATCAAGCTTCTTTAATTACAAACAATTTAGAATAATTTGCTTCTTTTATAAAACTCAAAATAGTTTGCAAGTTATTTTAAATAAATTTGTCATTTTTTTAATTCTCATATAATCTCTCTCTCTCTCTATATATATATATACACTAGAGGGTGAAGCCCGTGCACAGGCCCAATATGTCATCGACAGTAATAGAAAGAGTACACTGTAATGAAAGAAGTGTTCGTCAACATTAGGCACGTTCACTTTAAAGTGATTGTTAAGGATCCGAATATGTTGTCCCTTCCTTCCAAGGCCACACCTAGCCATGGGAACACGTAATAAACATTTTCTTCACCGGCCCTGGTTCAGCTTTTTCTGGAGAGAAATGAAGTGGAACAGGGGGAGAAGGGGCAGAGCCTCTGTGGATCCACCATACTCTTCTTCAGCCATTACCACAATATTCTATAAAATAAAAAAGACCACAAGTTTCAGAAGATCCTCAACAAAACATCTAGAAATGAAAAGATTCAAAATGCATAGCCAACAATGAGGTCATAAGCTAGTCAACTAATTCACTTTACAAATGAATGCAAATTGGTGAGTGCTAAGCCATGTAGATTGCAAATACAAATGGTCATAAGCTATATAGTTGGACAAAATCTAGAAGATAAATGTGCAACTGAAAGTACATTTTATCAACTTTCTATTCTTAAATTTGTGAGAGTCAACAATTACACTCTTTGGAGGGTTGTTACGTATTGTATCGTACTATATTGTTCTAATGAAAAAAGAAGAATAAATTGATACTTCTTGCAAGAATTATAGGAAATTCTACAGCCGTTGCTATTTTAATTTGGAGTTCCGCTCCTTCAACTTCTCCAAAGTCTTCCCATAAAGTGAGAAGAAATTGTCTCCTCCCGAAAGCAATGGAGCATGGTAAAAACGTATGTGACTTTGGTAAGGGAAAATAAGTGGGCAATGTGAGATGTTATACTTGATGAACAAATTACAATAGGAAGCTCAATAATCAAAAGACAAATAACAGAGAAGAAGAAAGAGAAGAGAAAACAGTGAAACTATTTTACAGAGAAGGAGTTGCAGGTTGTTTTATTTAATACGTTTAGTGGCCTAATATAGGCTTACAGAAATTTGTGGAATCATAATCCCACTAAACTACTTGCCCTAAACTCTAGGAAAACAAATCTGCACTAACTACAACTAGGAAAATATCAGGAACTAATTAAATAGCAAAGTGACAACTAACAGCTAGAAAATAGCTACTGCAAGACTTAGTCAAACTAAAGAAAATATGCTAATGTTGTACAACTTTAACACCTCCTCTCGACATCAGCTCTAGTCTTAGCAAGGCCTAGCTCCTGACGAAAACTTTCGAACTTATTGGCACATAAGCCTTTTGTGAACAAGTCTGCAATTTGTTGTTCTATTTTAATATGCTTCAAGTTGATCTCTCCTTGTAACACTTTTTCTCTGATGAAGTGGTAATGTATTTCCACATGCTTAGTCCTTACATGAAAGACGGGATTTTCAGCTAAACTGATTGCGCACTGATTGTCACAGAACAAGGAAACTACATAGCCAACTGGTTGCTTTAAATCTTTCATCAGCAGCATAAGCCATGTACTTTCTTGAGCTGCAACTGCTGCTGCCCGATACTCAGCTTCTGTTGTTGACAGCGACACCGTTGGCTGCCTTTTGCTGCACTAAGAAACTGCTCCAGCTCCAAGCTTAAACACAAATCCAGTAGTTGAATGACGAGTATCATGATGTCCTGCATAGTCAGAGTCGCAGTAATCAACCAACTTGTATTCTTCACTTCTTTTATACAGAAGACCATAACCAATTGTACTTTTCACATATCTTAGCATTCGTCGAGTAGCCTCCATATGGTGCTTCTTTGGATTGTGCATGTAGCAACTCATCACACCAACTCCAAAAGAAATATCGGGTCGAGTCTGAGTTACATAAATCAGACTACCTACCAATTGCCGATACTTTGTCACATCTTCTAAATCTTTTCCTTCGTGTGCACACATTTTGATATTTGGTTCAATTGGAGTTGCGATTGGCTTGCACTCCAACATTCCAAATTTCTTCAACAAGTCTATGGAATACTTTCGTTGATGAAGAAAAATTCCTCCTCGAGTACGATCAACCTCCAAACCAAGAAAATGATTAAGCTGTCCAAGTTCTTTCATATGAAATCGGATAGATAAAGTTTCCTTCGTTTGAACGATTTCTTCTTCATTATCCACAGTTACAATCAAATCATCAACATATACTAGCACTATAGAAAGCTTCCCTCCATCGACTTTGACAAACAAACTTGAATATGCAGATGTAATTAAATAACCACTTTGAGTTAAAAATTCAGCAATTTTACCGTACTAGGCCCTTGGCGATTGCTTTAATCCATAGAGCGCCTTCTGCAGCTTACAAACATATCCAGGGTGCTCTTGACTTTGGAAACCCATTGGTTGAGCCATGTAAATCTCCCGATCCAGCTCCCCATGTAAAAATGCATTTTTAACATCCATCTGCCACAAATTCCAATCTTTGCCAGCAACAAGTGCAAGTAAGACTCGCACAATTGTAAACTTTGCCACTGGACTGAAAGTTTCATCATAATCCAAACCATATTATTGAGTAAATCCTCGAGCTACCAAACGAGCTTTATGCCTCTCCACCAACCCATCTGTGCGATGCTTTATTTTATAAATCCATCTACATGATATAGGTTTCACATCTTTTGGCTTCGGCACAAGTTCCCAGGTTTGATTTTTTTCTAGTGCGGCGATCTCCTCCTCCATTGCTCTAGTCCATGCTATGTTTTGAGATGCTTCTTCAAAGCTTTCAAGTTCTTTTCCATATTCATCCTCTATTGTTGCTGCATTGGCATATTTGGGGTTTTGTCTCCGAATCCGTTCTAACCTTCTCATCTCGGATTGTGGAACAACTGGTACTTCTCCTTCATTTCTTTCACCAGCTGGTACTTCTCCTTCATTTGTTTCACTGCCTTCACATGTTGGCTGGTGAACAATTGATTGCCCAAAATTATGAGTTGCACCTTGTTCAACATTGGCGTCTTCACTTGATCGAATATAAGTAATTTACAACTTATTTCTCAAATCAGTTTGGTCCGGTAATATCTCCTTTTCCGCAGACCACCATGAAGAGGTTTCATCAAATACAATATGTCGTGATGTATAACACCTTCCAGTTGTAGGGTCACTACATTTTCACCCTTTTCTTTGATTATCATAACCTATAAAAATGCATTTAACAACTTTCTTGTCCAATTTGCCACGTAACTGATCAGGTATAAAAACATAGCATACACATCCAAATACTCGCAAATAACTGACGTTAGCTTTCATATTCCACAACTTCTCAAAAGGTGAAAGAAAACCTTAACTTTGTTGAGGAAGTCTGTTGATGACATATGATGCAGTCCTCATTGCTTTTGCCCAAAATCTTCCTGGGACATTCTTGGCATGTAAGATAGTGCGACATATTTCTGCTAAATGCCTATTCTTCCTCTCTGCAATGCCATTTTGTTGCGGCATGTAGGCACAAGTATATTGATGGTGAATTCTGCATTCCCTTAGGTATTGAGAGAACTCAACTGAGTTGTATTCCCCTCCGTTATCTGTTCTTAAACAACAGATTTTCTTGCCGACTTCTCCCTCAACACTTTCCCTAAACTCTTTAAACTTAGAAAAAGAATATGATTTTTCTTTCATAAAGAAAACCCAACATACCGAGAGAAATCATCAATAAAGGTCACCATGTACTTCATTCTACCAATTGATGATTGCTTTACCGGTCCAAACACATCCGAATGAACTAATTGTAGTGGTTCATCGGCTTTTAATTTTGATTCTTCAAACGACAACTGGTGAGCTTTACCATACTGGCATCCTGCACAAACAACGTCTGTTTTTACTTTAAGCTGGGGAAGACCCTTGATCATTGACTGCTTCATCATCATAGTTAGCTTGGAATAACTCACGTAAGCCAATCTCATGTGCCACAAATCTGCAGTCTCATTATTTTTTGTCTTCTCTACGTATGCAGACTCTGCAGACATCACATACACTGATTCTAATCTCCTCCCTTTCATAATTGGATTTTCTAGGTTCTTGAGATCCTGATATATCCTCACATCATCAGGACCAAATAGAACGTAGTTTCCACATGTTGTTAATTGTGACACCGAAAGCAGGTTTTTCTTTATACCGGGAACATGATAGACATTTTGAAGTGACATCTAGTTGTTCCCATGTTGAAGAGAAACTGCCGTCTTACCAATATGAGCTATCGGTAATCTTGAATCATTGGCTGTCACCACAACCTCACTACCCTTGTACACTGACGGGTTCTGCAACTTTTGCTTATCATCTGTCATATGATTTGCATAACCCGAATCAACGATCCAGTCATTCTTATGATCAGTTGATTTAGATATTGTCGTTGTAAGTGCTAAATCCTCCTCTTCAATAGCAAAAAGGCTTCAGCATCCCAAACATCTTCACTATTCTCGTTTGGATTTGAGGTAACAACGTTACTTTCCATAGGCTGTTTCTTGAATCAACAGTCCTTTTCCATATGACCCTTCTTCCCACAATTGTAACACTTCCCTTTAAATCTTTTATCGTTCTTTTGATTCTTTAGAACTCCCTTTGAGCGAAAATTTTCATCTCTCTGAAAACTTTTCTTCTTAGATCCACCAGTAGATTGATGCTTGATGTTCCTACTTTTGTTGGTGTAGAGGGCTTCTTCCTCATTCTTCACCGAGAGTCCTGCCATTTGCTTTACTATGGCTTCTTGACCAACTAGCAGATTTTCAAATTCAACAAGTGATGGTTGTGTTGGCCATCCTTATACAATAGTAACAAATCCTCTGAATTCAGGTCTCAAACCATGAATAATAATTTGTTTTACCTTGGTTTCTCCAATTGGCGCTGTAGGATCCAAATTTGAAATTTCACGGCATATCTTTTTGACTCTATGGAAGTATTGGGCAATCGTTAAATCACATTGATTAGACGATAACCACTCGTTCTCCAAGAGTTGCAACCTTGCATCATTCTTCTTTGAGAAAAGTGCAGCAAGTATGCCCCATGCTTCTTTTGGTTATTTAGCATCACGAACATGCTCCAACACATCCTCATCGATTGTTGTTTTCAGCGCAAACATTGCTTTGCCTGCTTTTATCTTCCACTTACATAACGTTCCATTTGCATCCTCTGCCTCCGGTTGTGCAACTTCGCTTCCGTTGACAACTTCCCAGAAATCTTGACCTTGCATATAGGACATTATACATGTTTCCCATGTATTACAATTCTGATTATTGAGCTTTTTGATTCCGCCAACTACTTGAAGGTCATTCATTGTGATAGCTCTGATACCAAGTGATGAACAAAACGCAACAAGAAGCTCAATAATCAAAAGACAAATAACAAAGAAGAAGAAAGAGAAGAGAAAAAAGTGAAACTATTTTACAAAGAAGGAGTTGCAGGTTGTTTTATTTAATACGTTTAGTGGCTAATATAGGCTTACAGAAATTTGTGGAATCATAATCCCACTAAACTACTTGCCCTAAACTCTAGGAAAACAAATCTATACTAACTACAACTAGGAAAATATGAGGAACTAATTAAATAACAAAGTGACAACTAACAACTAGAAAATAGCTACTACAAGACTTGGTCAAACTAAAGAAAATATGCTGATGTTGTACGACTTTAACAATACTTATTGATTATCGACAACAGGAATCTCACGACACTTATTTTGAAGGCGTCCAACATATTTTAAGGGGCCAAAATGAAGAACGAATCCTAGTATATCTGCAGGTAAGAAGTAATGAAATACAATGAATGCGTACAACATACTCATGTATATAAGTGTATATATTTTATGCATAGTAGTAGTTGGTAGGAGTAATATACCATTTTCTGTAGTAGGAGCAGGAAACATATTAACTATGTGGTCAAAACTTGTGGAATTGGCTTTTCATGAATGCGCTTGGCACATTCAATTATAGTTTCTCCATCAAGTACCCAATTAAATTTTTGATTTGGTCTTCCATATGAAGTTGATGAAACTTTAACTCTTGCAGTGGTGATCAGATATGTGTCAAAGAGTTTATGTTTGTCAGCATAATTATCAATAGCGTAACGAGGTTTTAGTCTTTACGAGGGCACAATAGTTAGATATAGTATTCACTAATCAGTGAAGCGCTAACAAAGTTGTCCGGGAAAGCATCTGACGAAGCAAGAAATCAGCAGCATACATACATAACTCCCCTAAACTCCCCTAATTTGTTGCTCCTGTAAAGTTTGTAAATGTTAATGTCTATATTGATGAGACTAAATTATATCTCCATACAAGTTAACTGTTATCACTATAGGTGTAAGTACCTCTTCGTCTTCCAAAATTAGATTTTGGAATCTGAGTTTTTTCTCTGGGCTTACTCAGTGCCAGCTCTATGCTTTGAAGAATAAGGCTTTCGCCTTAGGCACCCAAATTTTTATCAAGAATAAATTATGAGTTAAAATTTCTATACAAAAATTGATTATTTATGATAAAAAGTATAATTTTTTAAAATATATGTTATTTTACCCACTTTAACATCTTTTGTACTTAGTTAAAAATAAGAATTAAAAGTGAAAAGTGTTGAACAAAGTGAGTTACAAATTCTTTTTTATTTCTTTTTAAATTTTAGTTTCAAGCATTACTAAAAACATATTAAAATTGGATATATCAAGTCGTCAACTTCTTGCGTCAAATTCTATGGTTCTAACTCTTATCTTTATTCAATATTTGTCAACTTATTACTTATAGAATTATGTTAACAATTCATATAATAATTGCCTCACTGAAAAGATGTTTTTCAATGTTGAGTTAATAAAATCTTACCTAAAACTAATAACTGAAAAAACAATATTAAAATACTAAAAATATTTATCTAAATAGTGTAAGAAAAATAAATTTTGAATAAATACATATATGAAGTTTGTTTATATTTTAGGCCTCGAATTGAAATCCGCTTTAGACCCCCAATCACGTTGAGCTGCCCCTACTTACTCTTGCTCTACTCATGTCCACAATTTGGAGTTAACATGTCCAATCCGGTGTTTCGATTGTTATTCGATCGATGTTCAATTTTAGCGCCATATGACTTGCTAGGAAAATGGCTTTATCAACAATAACGGCAAGAAGTATTGTACAAATCATTAATATAACATTGCTTCTCGGAAAGGTTCACCAAATAAAATACTTATTTGGTAAAATTTTAGAAATAAATAGAAACATGCAAGTTGAAATTTTTCCCAGAAATTATTAAATCCATAAAAAAAATAGACTTAAAATTTTCAATAGACTACATTCGAGGGAGACTAAAATCAGAGAAAAGAAAGGACAGAGAGAAGTCATTCGCTACTCACCCATTTACGGCAAAATAGCAATAACCCGCTAACAACAATATTGAAGATCCGTCGATCAAATATATATCATAATTACAAATTCAGTATCAACAAAGAAATTGAATTTGTCTATTGCATGAATAGAAATACCATTTCGATTATTCCTTTTGTTGACGACCAAAAATTGGGAAAAACAATGAAGATACGAACTTTCATTTTGATTTACCCATTTGGTTAGAAAGAAATTTGAATGGAAAAATAAAATTTTCAGCCATGTTACCCCTTATTCGAAATGACCCATTTGATTTTTCCCTTTAATAAGAAACAAAAATCCAACTGTCATTCTCAGTTTATCATTTGAGCACAAAGAAAATTGAAGAGAGAAAAAGAACAAAGGGATAAGAAATACCTTAAACTGCAGCAACACTTTCAAAAGATGGAAGATGAAGAGAGCTAACAGTTTCAAAAGATGGAAGATGAAGAGAGTTGTGGGAAGTGGAAAGAGAAAGCCAAGGTCTATGTTTTGTAGCAAGTATAATCAACAAGCAAATAAAGACACTTCTGACATTTCATAATACAGATGTCTCTCGAAAAATGCATAAATTTTTTACAGATGGCTATAAAATTTCAAGTGTGGTTAGAACTTCATGCTGATAACGTGTTATAAATAAAAGGAAACTATTAAACTGAAATAGCAAAGAAAAGGAAAGAAAGATTAGTAATTATGTTTTTGCTTCTATCTTCTATATATATTTCACATAGAATGGAAGGCTTTATAAGCCTTCAAACTTGGAGTAGTATACTTGCTATAGTGATCTACTTGGCCTCCAAGATGAGTGGGCCCCATCCACATGTACATCAAATTCTTTGTTTTACAACATCTTCAATGTTTCTCCAATTTTTGGTCGTCAACAAAGGGAGTAATCGAAATGGTATTTCTATTCGTGCAATAGACAAATTCAGTTTCTTTGTTGATATTGAATTTGTAATTATGCTTATGTCATATTGGATTTGATCACTTCTGTTAAGTCTTGGCAAAAAATAGGTAAGTAAACATTTATGTAGATGTGCTAAGGTGAGGAATTGCAATCAGCTGCTTCCTGAAATGCAACTAGAAGAGAGATATACGGTGCATAAATAATATATAAAGAAAAAAGGCAAGTGCGACATTTTATTTTTGTTAGCATTGGTAGCCAAATACATGTGAATATGAGAAGAAAAGGTCAAATATGTGAGGATTATGAGATAATAGCACATTCTTATGTTTCTTAAAGCTAAAAGCAAAAAACACTTGCTGATTTACAAGTTTCAAGACGAAGCAAACTCAAAGTCCCGTTCCTATTCTTACTGTTGACAAATGTCTATTATAGTGTGTAACATCATAACTATGAAGAATAAGAGAAATGCAGTAAATTGTTCATTTATGCTATTCTTACATCTAGATTGGAGAAAAAAATTATGCTACTTCTATCTCACTGTACTTCTCATTTCAAGGTACACTAACAATACGAGTTAGAAGGAGATGATCTACGTGGAAATAACATACAACCGATTGTGTTCAATTCTCAAGTTAGCTATGTCTAAGATCTGAGGATTAGATAAGCAATTTTGTTAGTCATTAGTGGTGTATCTTATTTTTCATGTATGGAAGGCCTAATTGTCTTAAGAATAACACCAGTATCTATAGTTATGTTGTTATAGGTTCAGACAAACATTTCTCCCCTTAATTGAGGGTTGGAGTAAGTACTTTGGCTAATTGTTACAACTTAAATCTGATTTGTCATTTTTAGCCCCGTAAGGTGTAGTTAAGAAGCACGGTAGCTAATGCTATGATCTTTCATTGACTGTCTCTATTTATTGTATTTTGGCATCTATCATTGATCAACCTTTGCACATAATCAACTTTTCCTTGCATCAATCATATCAACATATGCAATTTTAGCTTAATTCTTTTTTGATGTGCTACTTTTGAACCATTTTTTTATTGTTCGCTGCTATCCTTCGTCATCAAATGACTATGCACAACATCCACAACTTGAAAATATAAAATGTTGGGCCCGTGCTAGCAATGTAGCAAACTCGGTGGAGTTGGAAAGAGGATTCCAAGACCTTTCATTTGATATCTTATGGGCCACCTAGCTCATGTTGTACTAAAAGTTATAGTTGTTTGAAGTTGACTCAAAACTCACAACTTAAGCATAACTTGCAATATTTTAGATTTTGCTATTTCCAATTTAGTTCTTTCTAATTTTAGCTCTTTCAAATACCAAGGTGTTACAAAAATAAACTCATATGAATAGAAAATTACTTTTAAGGCTCCAAACTTTAATACTTTATTAGATCATACAATGGACTACTTTATTAATAACATATCTACATATAATAGATTAATATGTGAGTGCACAAAATAGAAATTACTGACATTGCAATCTCCAATAGTCGATAATTATTGTGTTGAACAATTTTTAATAGTACTCTAATTTTTGTTTGCATTGTTAATTAATTGCTTAAACTTGATCTCACCAATAGGGCTGGAGCTATGGATTGGACACCCTTCGCCGAAAAATTACATGATATATATAGATCAAATATTACTTTTTTTAGATCAAATTTGAGCTCGAAGCTCGTTTATTCAATCATAAATATAAAAATTGTCTGCCTGGCCCAACTTTGGAAAGGAAAGTTAGCCCAAATATATCAATACCCTTTTTATTTCTCACCCTATTTTTAACACTTTCCCTAACATTTGTTTCCAAATCCTCCTCTTTCATATTCTTTTCTGCGGCGCCTTCATGATTCTCCCTTGTCTCCTTTAGATCATCAGCATTCAACCATGGTGGTGTACCACTACACATCTTCAACAACTTCAATAGGTACTGCTCCTCCTTATCTTCATCCTCCTTTATGTTTCTAATCTCTCCTTTATCTTGGTTTAGTATGTTCTTATTTCTGGATCTAACACTGTTGCTAGCTGTGGATCCAAATATGCTGCTCTCGATCCTCCTTTCTATGACAATGGACGATGTGCTTTGGATGTATAGTCCTCGACTTTTGCCAATTTCCTCTTTTGTATGCACGTAGCTCTTTATTTCTTGCCGATTTTAAGCACTAGTATTGGCAAAAATTTGAGGTGTACATATAAAATCTTGCGAGACTCACCATATCTTGATTAATGTAACTGTGGTCCATATTGGCTGTTTATGTCTTTTATCTTTCTTGTCTTGATTCACAAACTTGCGATTTGTGCTTTGTCCATGTTTAGAATTCTTCTGCAATTAGCTAGTAGTTGTTCAAATTGCTTGTATTCCTATACCTCTGACTTACTGTAAGCACTATTAGCAATGACATCTGCTAGCTGATTTCCTTTCCTATATACATGCTTAACTTTGAAGCTGTTTTGTTCCCCAATTTGTCTTGCTTCTTCCACTATGTCGAGTATCTCCCATGATATTTTCCATTCCCTAAGTATCATTTTCATGATTCCTAGTGATCTGTTTCTAGAATAACCTTCCTGAGCTTGTTTTTTATACAGTAAATTAGCCCTCTTAGTACTGTTGTCACGTCAAATATTACTTTATATTGATATATTAAGAATTTTGAACACCCTAAACAACAACAATGAGCCGTAGCTCAGTGGCAAAAGTGTGTCCAATATGTACACAATACCCAAGTTCGAATCACTGCATCTATGTTTTGTATATTTTGTTTAATGTGGTCTACTGTAAAACGGTTAATTAAATGGAAAATGAAATACTTTGTTGTATATAGAGTGGTAGCTTAGTGGCAATAGTGTGAAGAAGTTTGTTTGCCATTGAGGTTCAGTCCCCCATGGCCATATTATTTTTCTATGTTGGCTTTATTTTGGACACCCTTCACGAATTTTCTACCTACGCCACTGCTCACCAATATATTTGTGCTAATTCCAGTACTTTTTATCATGAGTTTAGCTTAAGATTATGAATAATTCACTTCTAACCCTTTGCCTTCCTAGAAAGGGGGGGGGGGCCCCCCAAGAAGACTCGAAGCACCCACACTTTTCAACATTGTATTAGAGACGGCGAACATTATAACTATGTTGAAATCTTTCTATCTCAGAAACGAATCAGGCCACATGTGAGAAATGTGCGAGTTAAAAACATTATCAAGTAATTAATTCAAAATTTGTGCTATTTAATCCGTCTAACATAATATTAAATGACATTGTCACACGCTTCAACATTTTCAAAGAAAACATAAAATTTAATTAGGAAATAAGAATTTAAATTAAACAAATCTCATGAGAAAATAAATTAAAGATGTGGTCAACATATATACATAAAACTAGACATGGTCATTCCATAAAAGCCCTTTGTGAACCGACACTATTGGTGGAAAGTGAAAAAATTCAAATGTTTAGTTTTTCTCTACCTTTCACACTATATATATAATCCTTCTCTAAGTCTTTTATTTCACCAAATCCCCATTTCTCTCTTTCATTTGCTTTCTCTATTATTTTTTTTTTCTCTCTCCCAATGGCCAACTCTCATTCTAAGAATGTCCCCCTCCTCTTCCTCCCCCTCCGTCTTCCCCTACCCCTTCCTCTCCTTGTGTTCGCAAGGAGGCTACACCAACTGCTGACACTGAGATCTTAAGGGTTTATGGGAGTATCGTCCCCATCCACTTAGTCAATGCTCCTCCTAGAAAGAGGGGAAGCATACTGAATGCTAAGGAACATCTGTGGTTCGGGCCAAAAGGCCCAATGTTGAAGTTTTTGGAGCATCTGCAGCTGAAAGTGTCTAGAGAGAATTGAAGGAAGATCTCTAGAATGAGTATTCTAGAGAGAATAGTCTAGAAATATTCTAGATAGAGTAGTTCTAGAATTAAGTAGTTGGAGGAATATTCTAGAATAGAGTAGAAAAATATGTTTAGCTAGATTGTTCCATCACCTCCTATAAATAGAGGTGGTTCATTTGATATGTAACCAAACAACTAACCAAGCAAGAAACAAAGTAAGAAAGCAAGAAAGTAAGTAAGAGAGAAAACAAGAGTGAGTGCTAAGTCAAGAGTGTTGATGAAGCAAGAAACAAGTGTGATCAAGATTGTAAGACCGAAGCAGGTCCTTACTTTGATATAATAAAATTAATGTTGTGAGAAATTGATTGTGCCCGTCGTCTCCCACAAAAATATTCAACAAGTGGTATTTGAGCCAGGTTGATATGAGCGAGGCAGGAACTTAAAGAAGATCCTACAAGCTATTGTCGGAGGCTACAAGTTTAGAGGCACTTATCAATGGCAGACTTCGCAAGCACTCTCAATAGCGTTGAGAAGCTCAGCGCAAGCAACTACGGATCATGGAGAATGAGAATGCAATGCTACTTTCTCTGCCAGGAATTATGGGATATCATCGGTGAATCAGACACCACACCACCAACAGATGCTGAAGCAGCAAAAAGGTGGAAGACCAAAGCTGGAAAGGCCATCTATGCTCTCACTGTAACCATTGAGTATGAGTCCCTACAAAGGATTAAGAATGCCAAGACACCCAAAGAAGCTTGGGACACCTTGGCAATGATTTTTACAAAGAAGACTGATGCGAGATTACAAAGGCTTGAAAATGAGCTTTTGCTGATCTCTCAATAGAATATGACGATCAGTTAATACTTCTCAAAGGTAAAATCTTTATCTGATGAAATATCAAAATTAGATCTAGAGAATGCTATCACAGAGACAAAAAATGAGGAGAATCATTGTTCATGGTCTAAGGCCGGAGTACAAAGGCATAATTATAGCCACACGGGGATGGGCCAAAGAACCAACTTTATCTGAGTTGGAAAATCTGTTGGCAAATGAGGACGATTTGGAGAAGCCATTATCAAGTTTCACAATAAATGATGAAGATAAGATGCTCTTCAGCAAAAGGCATGACTATCAAAAAAGAGAAGTGGAGAGAATCTCACTGCCAGGGGGAGACCAAAAGAATCACCATCAAAGAAGTCAACGACAAAACAAGCAGGCGAAAGGCTTTAACAACCGGCAAATGGAGAAGTTCTACAATTGTAGAAAGAAAGGACACTACGCCAGAGACTACTGATACAAGAAAACAGAAGGTAATATAGCTACTTCTTCCCAAAACCAAAAAGATGAAGAAGAAGTTTCGGATTTCGAGACCTCTTATGTAGTTGAAGAAACTAATTAACAAGAGGAGCTTGTCACCTGTCACTCTAACAAATAAGAGGAGATTACACTTGCAACAGTAAGTGAGAAATTGGTCGATTATGAACATGATTGGAGAGTTCTCTTGCTCCTGGGTCTAGCAAAGCATAAACATCAAAAGCAAAGACTTTGATCATACCAGTGACAACATCTGGAGAGTTCTCTTGCTCTTGGCGACTAGTGATCGCATAAAGACGATTTGTTCCTCCGCCAGTACCGGATGTAGCTCCTCTAGGTGCAGCCCATTCTGGTGGAGCAACTGATGAAGATTGAGCTCTATTGCCCTGATTTCCACTACCTTGCCGGTTCTTAGGACACTCTTTCATGAAGTGACCCTCTTGTCCACACTTGAAGCAATCTGTTTGGCCATCACGACACTTACCTGGGTGGGTTCTTCCA
The DNA here is from genome assembly GCA_029582545.1 of Solanum lignicaule. Lineage (NCBI taxonomy): Eukaryota > Viridiplantae > Streptophyta > Magnoliopsida > Solanales > Solanaceae > Solanum > Solanum lignicaule. The sequence continues at coordinate 9,563 of JAJOOF010062942.1, read as the reverse complement.
CACTTAGCACACGCAGGAGCCCAGTTACCTCCTTGTGCCACACTACCCTGAGACTGTGCAGGTCTAGCTCTGAAGTTTTGCGAATTCTGACTATTATACGCACCTTTGTTTCTGGGTGTAGGTGCACTAGCAGATGATGGCGCAGCTCCCTTTTGCTTTTGCTGAAAGGATGAATGGTTCACATTACTTTTCTGCTGCCCGGATTCACTCCTTATCTTAGCCTTCTTATTTATAAACTCTTCTCTATCCCTCAGCTTCTCTTCCTCAACCTGCTACAGATAAACCATCAACCGCGAAATATCGATGTCACCTATTAGCATTGCAGCCCTACCTTCCTTACTCGACAGATGAGACAACCTAGCCACAGACAAGCTCATCCTAGTTCTCATATCCGCAACCATCTCCGAAAAATAATGGGACGACTGGGTGAACTTCAACCCATACTCATGAATGCTCAAAGAATCCTACTTAAGTGTGAGGAATTCTCGTACCTTAGCCTATTTCAGTTCTCGAGGAAAGAAACGCCCCAAGAAAGCTTCCTCAAAACATTCCCATCTCGCAGGTGGTGCATCCTTAGCTCTACCCTCCTTCCATTGGTCAGACCAAGTCCTAGCAACATTCTTCAGTTGATATGTAGCTAGTTCAACTCGCTTAGTATCGGCAACATACATAACCTCAAACACGTTCTTTAGCTCCTCAATAAAGTTCTCTGGACCTCAGTAGTGCTCAAACCAGTGAAACTTGTAGGATTCATCCTCAAGAACACTCGGATCCTCAAAGTATTAGCCACTTCCTGTCTAGCTCCTTTTTGTTGCCCAACCTGATTACTCATAGATTGAATTAGCATCCTTATAGCCTCACAGAACTCAGCATTGGTGACCCCTCCCTGAGGTTGCACTTCAGGTGCATTGGGTACATCTTGCTCCTTAACATTACGTCTAGCAAGACGACCTCTGACAGCTCTTCATGGAGGCATGATTATCTAAAAATACGCGCAAGTATGAATTAAAAGAAACGTTTTAGAGATCAAACTCTAACGTATGAGATGAGTATGAAAGAAGTGATAAATTTTTCCTAAGTGTTGCGGCCTCCTAATTATAGAAGTGGCGCATTTCACACCGATAACTAGGACTCTATAGACATGGTTTCATAGACTCCCTAGGACTTTTGAACTCTGGGATCTGATACCAAGTTTGTCACCCCCGAGCTTATACCTTGGGGTGGTCGGCACTCGAGAACCATTGCTGGCCCCACGCGAACCCTTGACCTGGCTTACTTACTCAGCGGAAGACTCTATGCACATTTATAATGATCAATTTCACTATACTCAACTTGAATGATAAAGTAACTAAGAATGTTTGAAAGTCAAATATTCATCTTGGCCAAAATGGCAACTCAAGTCTCAACATATGATATAATAATATAAAGACAACTGACTGCTATCTGTCTATGAAGCCTCTAAAATAAAGAGGGATGTCGGGATAGGATCCTCGATCATCCTAACAACTGAAAACTAGAAAGCAATGTAAAAAGGAGCCCTTCAGAAAGCGAGAAGGCTCACCAACTGACTCTGAGTGCTGAACCTGATCAACGAAGTGCTGGATGCTGATTCTGGTTACCTGCGTCTGCATCATAGGACGGTGCAGGTAAACTGGCATTACTACATTGAATGTACGAGTAAGCGAGTTGGAATGCTAAACATAACATAGGCTTGTAAAGAGTTTGAAAGAAACACTTACCTTGGCTCTTCTCAACACATGAATAACTTAACTCATAACAAAGCAATGAAACACATGCAATATATGAAAAGCTTTATAAAACAGTAAAAGCAACTTAGTTTGTTAAAGAAAATGCAACAACAAACTCAACTTTACTCATATAATAAAGATGAATTCGCGTCCCCATATCGGTGCTCTATACTACTCCCAAAATATACTTAGCTCATATGTTTTTAAAACAAACTTCTTTCTTTGGTTTGAGATAATTACTCAAAACTTAGCTTAGAAACTCTCTTGGAAATCGGTGTTTCCCTTTCTTGCTCAAATGTGAAAACATTTCTAACATTTGGGAATACTTAATTCCTTTATAACTTTTGGAGAAATAAACTCAACTCTTTACTCTTTGCTTAACTCAAAACTTAAGTCTTAAAACAAAGTTAAAATGTTTGTAAAAGACTTTTGAAAACTTTTATGAACTTCTCTTGGACTCTTAACTTTACTTGACTTCTTGACTCCTAACTCTCCTTGAATTGTATTATGGATTCAAGGATTGTGAATTGTGATAGGAAAGATCTCATGATGTTTAGAAGTGTTTTTAGATAGCTAAACATGAGAAAAGATCAAGAAGTCACTGTCTTAGAACAAGTTCGTGATGCGGAGTTTCATTTAAATATTTGATCGCAAAATTAAATTTTGAAACAGAGTAGTCTGTGTCCTAACCGCGACACAGAGCTGATTTTTGTTCACTGGGGGAGCAAGTCTGCGACGCAGACTTGAGTGCCAAAACCCGCTCGATTTTTTGCCTTGTCGTTTTCCAGCCTCAATTCGCCTAAACTCGACTACTGTTCTTAAATTCATTTTAGATTCCGATACCCAGCATATGTACTCAAGAATCTAACTCAAAACATATCTAAAACACAACGTAAAGATCTCAGAAACTCCTCAATTCAGCCCAATTCAAGAACGACATTCAAATTCAAGAATACATATCAAGAACATCAACTTTCAAACTCTTTTAGGACGAATTTCGCTGAACTAAACATGTTTGGCGCGTGGGTGAACGAACCCAATGCTATGAAATACTCACATACCTTGTAGGATCGAATCCTTGGCGAATTCCTCAACCAAAATCACTAGAACTTGATGAATCTTGAGTTTCCCTTCTCCTTTCTCCTCTTTTCTTTTTTCTAAAAGCCCTAGCGTATTTTTTAATTGCGTAAACTGAATTAACTCAGTTCAGACCCCAATTAAATTACTAAAAAACGGATTTAATTAATTGGGTAAGGAAAAGACTAAATTACCCTTCTAAAATTCGGTTTAGACATTCCTTATTTGAACAACCCAACTTCCAAAGGGCCTATCTCACTCATACGAGCACGGAATCGCGCAAACTCGGTGGCGTTGGAAAGATTATTCCAAGATATTTCCAACCATATCTGGAAATACATCTAAATCATCTTGATCTATGAGATATGGACGTTTGAATTTGACCAAAATTCAACTTAACATTACATCACAAAATTTCCAGATTTTCATTCTTTCCAAAAACGATTATTTCCTATTCTTAGCTTCTTCCTAGTTATTTCTAATAGCGAGATGTTACAATATCCCCCCTTGGGAACATTCGTCCTCGAATGAGATTACTCTTACTAGGCTAAGGGTGTAACATCTAACATTCAGCCCAAATACCCAACAAGCAAAGCAATTTCAACATGCAAACTTATAAATGAAAGAGTACTAAGAATAGAATTAGTACCTTGATCTGAAATTTCTCCAGATTCGAAGAGATGTGGATATCTCTTCTTCATATCCTCCTCAACCTCCGAAGTAGCTTCCTCAACAAATTGGTTCCTCTAAAGGACTTTGGCTGATGCTACCTCTTTTGTTCTCAACTTGCGAACTTGGCGATCTAGAATCTGAACAGGAATCTCCTCATAAGATAAGCTATCCTTGATCCCAATATCTTCAGTTGGCCACTGGCAGGCGATCGTGTTTTTCACAGGATTTTTCGTTACTCATGTCAACATTCTCACTTCTGTTATCTCCAGGTCTTGTCACCAAAAACCTTCCTAGGCCTATTGAGATCTTTCCCTGTGCGGGTAAATTTGGGCTCAGGAGGGGAATACCTCTTGTGGTAGCTCCAATTCATAAGCTACTCTACCAATCCTCTTGGCTATTCGATAAGGTCCAATATACCGGGGACTAAGCTTCCCCTTCTTACCAAATCTCATAACACCCTTCATGGGTGAAACTTTAAGATATACCCAATCATCCACTTCAAACTCTAACTCCCTTCTCCTAACATCAGTGTACGATTTCAGATGACTCTGCGCTGTTTTCAACCTTTCTTGAATCACTTTCACTTTCTCCATAGCTTGATGAACTAAATCAGATCCTATCAACCCCGCTTCACCAACTTCAAACCATCCAATAGGAGATCTGCACCTTCTCCCATAAAGAGCTTCATAAGGAGCCATTTGGATGCTAGAGTGGTAACTATTGTTGTAGGTGAACTCGATGAGAGGTAGGTGATCATCCCAATTACCCTTGAAATTGATCATGAATGCCCTCAACATATCTTCTAAGGTCTGAATAGTGCGCTTTGCTTGCCCATCTATCTGAGGATGAAAAACAGTACTTAAGTTCACCTTTGAACCCAAGCTTTTCTGAAAAGACTTCCAAAATTGTGCAGTAAATTGCGCACCTCTGTCTGAAATAATGGAGATCAGAACCCCATAAAGTCTTACCATTTATTGAATATATAGCTTAGCATAACCTCTGCTGAATGGGTAGTCTTCACCGGCAAAAAGTGAGCTGATTTTGTCATTCTATCGATAATCACCCAAATAGAATCATGCTACCTGCAAGACCTTGGTAAACCTGTGATGAAATCCATATTAATCATCACCCACTTCCATTCCGGAAGTTCTATTTTCTGAGCCAAACCACCGGGCCTTTGATGCTCTACTTTAACTTGTTGGCAATTCAGACACTTAGTAACAAATTCTGCAATGCCCTTCTTCATTCTACTCCACCAATACACCTCTGTCAAATCGCGATACATCTTTGTGGACCCCGGATGAATGGAATATCTGGAGCTATGAGCATCCTCCATGATCCTCTCTTGGAGTTCATCCACTCTTGGTACACACAATCTACCTTGATACCTCAACACACCATCTCCCCCTTGTTCAAAAGCCATAACTTTTTGCTTATGAACATTTGCCTTCAATTCCAGCAAAATTGGGTCTTTATCCTGCTTCTCTTTTACCTCTGACACTAATGATAATTCAGTCCCATTCATCACCACCACTTCTCCCTCTATGGAATCCATTAGTCGAACTCCCAGGCGTGCAAGTCTATGCACATCTTTCGCTAACTCCCTTTTTTCTTCCTCAACATGGGCGGTACTACCCATTGACAACCTGCTCAAGGAATCAACAACACCATTAGCCTTACCTGGGTGGTAAAGAATACTCATGTCGTAATCCTTGAGTAATTCTAACCACCTCCTTTTGTCTTAGATTAATCTTTTTCTGAGTAAACACATACTGATGACTTTTATGATCAGTAAATACTTCTACATGAACACCATACAAATAATGACGCCATATCTTCAAAGCAAATACTATAGCAGCCAACTTTACGTCATGGGTTGGGTAATTCTTCTCATGAACTTTCAACTGTCTCGAGACATAAGATATAACCTTGCCATTCTGCATTAGCACACAACCCAAACCAACTCTAAACGCATCACAATACACCACAAAACCTTGAGTACCTTCTGGTAAGGTCAAAATTGGGTAGTAGTCAACCTCTTTTTCAATTCATGAAAGCTTTTCTCACAAGCTTCAGACCATTGAAACTTTATTGTCTTCTGAGTTAACTTGGTCAAAGGGGATCAAATGGGTGAGAACCCCTCTACAAACCATCTATAATAGCCAGCCAAATCTAAGAAACTCCTAATATCGGTTGGAGATGTGGGTCTAGGCCAATTCTGCATTGCTTCAATTTTCTGAGTATCAACTTTAATTCCCTCTCCAGACACAATGTGACCTAGGAATGCCACAGACTCAAGCCAAAATTCACACTTAGAGAACTTGGCATACAACTCTCTATCTTTCAAAGTCTGGAGAAGTATTCCGAGATGACTAGCATGATCTTCTTCATTCCTTGAGTAGATTAGTATGTCATCAATGAAGACGATAACAAACATATCTAAATAAGGTTTGAATACTCTATTTATAAGGTCCATGAATGTTGCATGCGCATTGGTCAAACCAAAGGACATGACCAGAAAATCATAATGACCATAACGGCTTCTGAAAGCTGTCTTAAGAATATCACATTCCCTCACTCTTAATTGATGGTAGCCCGATCTGAGATCTATCTTAAAGAAACAAGTAGCACCCTGAAGTTGATTGAAAAGATCATCAATCATTGGGAAAGGATATTTGTTCTTGATGGTAACCTTGTTCAACTGATGATAATCTATACACATTCAAAGGGAACCATCTTTCTTTCTCACAAATAAGATCGGAGCACCCCAAGGTGAGACACTTGGTCGAATGAAACCCTTATCAAGGAGATCTTTAATTTTAACTGCTCTTTAAGCTCTTTCAACTCTGTTGGTGCCATTCTATATGGCGGAATAGATATATGATAAGTATCTAGAAGAATGTCTATACCGAAGTCTATTTCTCTCTCAGGAGGGACTCCGGGAAGATCATTCGGAAAAACTTCTGGAAACTCTTTTACTACTAGAACTGACTGAATAGGAGGTATCTCAACACTAGAGTCATTAACTCGGACTAAGTGATAGACACACCCCTTGGAAACTAACTTTCTTGCCTGAAGGTATGAAATAAAATGACCCTTAGGCACTGCTGAACTGCTTATCCACTCTAAGACTGGCTCATTAGGAAATTGGAACTTAACAACTTGAGTTCTATAATCAATGGAGGCATAACAGGCGTGAAGCCATCCATACCTAGAATGACATCAAAATCTACCATGTCTAACTCAATTAAATAAGCCATGGTGTCTTTGTGATTGATGGAAATGACACAATCACGGTATACTCGTGCATCTAGAATAGACTCCCCAACAAGGCTAGAAACACAAAAGGATTCATTGAGTTTTTCAGGAAGAACATCAAACTTATTTTCAACATAAGGGGTCACAAAAGATAAACTTGCTCCTGGGTCTAGCAAAGTATAAACATCAAAAGCAAAGACTTTGATCATACCAGTGACAATATCTGGAGAGTTCTCTTGCTCTTGGCGACTAGTGATCGCATAAAGACGGTTTGTTCCTCCACCAATACCGGATGTAGCTCCTCTAGGTGCTGCCTTTTTTGGTGGAGCAATTGATGAAGATTGAACTCTGTTGCCCTGATTTCCACTACCTTGCCAGTTCTTAGGACACTCTTTCATGAAGTGACCCTCTTGTCCACACTTGAAGCAACTTGTCTGGCCATCACGACACTTACCTGGGTGGGTTTATCCACACTTAGCACACGCAGGAGCCCAGTTACCTCCTTGTGCCACACTACCCTGAGACTGTGCAGGTCTAGCTCTGAAGTTCTTTGAATTCTGGCTATTATACTCACCTTTGTTGTTGGGTGTAGGTGCACTAGCAGATGATGGAGCAGGTCCCTTTTGCTTTTGTTGAAATGATGAACGGTTCACATTACTTTTCTGCTGCCCGGATTCACTCTCTGTTTTAGCCTTCTTATTTTTAAACTCTTCCCTGTCCCTCATCTTCTCTTCCTCAACCTGCTGCATATAAACCATCAACCGCGGAATATCGATGTCACGTATTAGCATTGCAGCCCTACCTTCCTTACTCGACAGACGAGACAAGTCAGCAACTGACAAGCTCATCCTACTCCTCATATCCGCAACCATCTCCGAATCATAACGAGACAACTGGGTGAACTTTAACCCATACTCATGAACTCTCAAAGAATCCTGCTTAAGTGTGAGGAACTCTCGTACCTTAGCCTCTTTCAGTTCTCGAGGAAAGAAATCTTCCTCAAAATATTCCCATCTCGCAGGTGGTGCATCCTCAGCTCTACCCTCCTTCCACTGGTCAGACCAAGTCCTAGCAACAGTCTTCAGTTGATATGTAGCTAGTTCAACTCGCTCAGTATCGGCAACATGCATAACCTCAAACACCTTCTTTAGCTCTTCAATAAAGTTCTCTGGAGCCTCAATAGTTCTCAAACCCGTGAAACTTGGAGGATTCATCCTCAAGAACTCTCGAATCCTCAAAGTATCAGTCACTTACTATCCAGCTTCTCTTTGTTTCCCAACCTGATTAGTCACAGCTTGACTTAGCATCCTTATAGCCTCACGGAACTCAGCATTAGTGACCTCTCCTTGGGGTTACACATCAGGTGCATTGGGCGCCCCTTGCTCCTCAATATTACGTCTAGGAGGACGAACTCTGACAGCTCTTCATGGAGGCATGATTATCTGAAAACATGTGCAAGAACGAATTAGAAGGAACTTTTTAGAGATCAAACTCTAACACATGAAATGAGTATGAAAGAAATGAGAAATTTTTCCTAAGTTTTGCAGCCTCCTAATTATAGATGTGGCGCGCTTCACACCAATAACTAGGACTCTACATACACGGATTCATAGACTCCCTAGGACTCTTGAACTCTGATGCCAAGTTTTTCACGCCCTAAGCCTATACCGTGGGCGTGGCCGGCACTCGAGAACCATTGTTGGCCCTAAGTGAACCGTTGGCCTGGCTTACTCACTCAGCGGAAGACTCTATGCATATTTATAATGATCAATTTCACTATACCCAACTTGAATGATAATTTAACTAAGAATGTTTGAAAGTCAAATATTCAACTTGGCCAAAATGGCAACTCAAGTCTCAATATATGAAATAATAATATAAATACAACTGACTGCTATCTGTCTATGAAGCCTCTAAAACAAAGAGGGATGTCGGGACAGGAACCCCCTTCAGAAAGCAAGGAGGCTCACCAACTGATTCTGAGTACTGAACCTGATCAACTAAGCACTGGATGCTGATCCTGGTTACTTGCGTCTGCATCATAAGACGATGCAGGCCAACTGGTATTAGCACATTGAATGTACGAGTATGCGAGTTGGAATGCTAAACATAACATAGGCTTGAAAAGATTTTGAAAGAAACACTTACCTTGGCTCTTCTCAACTCAGGAATAACTTAACTCATAATGAAGCAATGAAACACATGCGATGTATGAAAAGCTTTATAAATCAGTAAAAGAAACTTAGTTCATTAAATAAAAGGCAATAACAAACTCAATTTTACTCATATAATAAAGTAATATAGTTTCTGTGGGAGTTTCTCTTACCGACAACCACCACTATGAGCCTAAGTGGTGATACATCCTCTTGCCCACGCTACCAGAACTGTCCTATACTTTTTCGTCATATAGGACACCTTAACTAAGTGGATCCACTAGTCTATGCTAAAAGCATCTTAACCCTCCTACTGCTAGACAATCCTTGCTGCAATATTAACAACATAGTTATTTTGGGTCTCACATTTAAAAATATAATTTTGATAGTTTTATAAGACACTTACATTAATACATGTATATCCAGTATCTGCAACAAATACACCTTGTCCAACCACTTTAGGCCTCTTCTTGTAACCACTTCCTGCACCTCTTCTTGTACCAGTCTTGCTGCTGCTTGCTCTTTCATATTGACCTCTACCCCTCTTTTTTCCAGTGGTGGACTAATATGAGTAGAAAAAGAGTACAACAAGAGATTAAATTAATAAGTAACCTAATCTAATTTATAAAAGTAAATTAATGTGAATGTACCTCTT